>SKCR01003298.1:0-81146 GCA_019454045.1 Zanthoxylum bungeanum
TATGTTGATGACATCCTAATCATTGGGAATGATTTAGGTATGTTGCAAAGCGTCAAAGCGTACCTCTGTAAGAATTTCTCCATGAAGGACCTATAAGAAGCTTCCTATGTTTTAGGGATAAAACTCTATAGAGATAGACAAAGGAGGCTGATTGGGTTATCCCAATCAACGTACGTAGATAAGATCTTGGAACGATATAACTTTGGTAACTGTAAGACAACAAACATACCGTTCAGACATGGGATTCATCTTTCTAAGAAGATGTGTCCACAAACAGAAGATGAGAAGGTTAGAATGTCTAACCAACCTTATGCTTCGTGTTTGGGTAGCATAATGTATGCCATGTTATGTACGAGGCCTGATATCAGTTTCGCTGTTAGCGTAACCAGTCGATATCAGTCCAATCCAGGTAATGACCATTTGATGGCCATTAAACATATCCTAAAGTATCTTAAAGGTACTAAGGATAAGTTGATTATATATGGAGGAAACGAACTGCAGGTTAATGGGTATACAGACTCCGATTTCCAATCGAATCCCGATGATAGAAAGTCTACATCTGGATTTGTCTTTACCCTTAACGGAGGTGCAGTTTGTTGGAAGAGTTCCAAACAGGGATCGACAGCTGATTCCACCACTGAGGCGGAATATATTGCAGCTTCTGAAGCTGCAAAAGAGGCTGTGTGGATAAAGAATTTTATCACAGAATTGGGAGTTGTCCCAAGTATCGAGAATGCGATTCCGTTATACTGTGATAATACTGGAGCCATTGCGCAAGCAAAGGAACCGAGGGCGCATCAGAAGTCGAAGCATGTGGAACACAAGTACCACATCATTCGAGAGATCGTGTCGCGAGGGGATATTGTCGTGTGCAAGGTACCGAGTGAAGATAATGTAGCAGACATGCTGACGAAGGCCATACCTCCGAAGTTGTTTGATAAACACGTGGAGTCGATGGGTATTAGATACAATCGATATTGGCACTAGAGCAAGTGGGAGATTTTGTTGGGGTTGGTGCTCAGAGCGCCAATTCCCGGTTGTATTTCTGTTAAATACTTCTGTAAAACATTATTATTATGAATAATATATGCAGTTTCTATAATATAATCTATCTTTCTATATGGTAAAGACGTAATGACCCTAGAATGATTAGTCATGATACAGTTGCAAAAGCGTCGCAACGGACATTGAGTAGTATCATGACGTTATCATTCTCAGACAGTTCCTGGTCAAGGTTTACACTACTTGGTCAGTATAGTAAACCCGTTGAGACCGGTACATGTCGTATACTGGAATATTTGATTCCAATGGTTTCTCAATGAACCATAAGTCTTGGAGACTAGTATAGACGTGTAGGTGTTTATAGCGGATAAACACTGAACGACTCACCGAAGATTCTTAATGGATGGTACACCAGCGTCAATAAGAATCTTCTTGGGTTGAGTAGCACTTGTGATTCTTAGACTTGAGATGCCATTGTGGGCACATGAGACATCTTCTACACTTAGACGGCAGTCACGTCACCGATCTATTTAGATCAGACCTCCGCCTGTTCGTTGGGTGTAGATAGATCCTCAGGGTGTCCTATGTGTATCAAGATAGGATCCGTCAGTTCTGTGTACCAGAGCATATGTAGTCCATATGATTAGCAATCAGATAAATCCATGGGCCCGTGGTAAAGTTTAGAAGCTAGTTCTAAACATTCTTTTTGAGATTGCTAATAGAATAGTCGACTGGATAATCCCGATAGAGATTTGACGTTTACATCTATATCTCTGGGACTTATCCGGATACCTGTGACGGAGGAATTATACATTTGCCATGACCTCGACCTGTATGGTTCAGCGAGATTATCCGTGATCATCATAATCTACGGGTGGATAGATTATGGACACGAAATTTGATTTCGTGACGGATATACCTGAATCTAGAGAGTCTCAATAATGAAACATACTCGTAGAGCACTAGAGCAACATTAATAAATAATATTGATTATTTATAAAGTCGTTTAAAGGTTAAACGCAAGATACGTGCTAAAAGGACTAGATAGTCATTTGCCTAATTATTGTGTATTTACATTTAATACTTGATTAATTTAAATACACATTAATTAATAGTCAAAATTAGTTATTTGACTTTTATCCTAAATGAATATATGTTTTTAATATTTAATGTAAATATTATACATATATTTAATATATTTGTATTTGATTAATTAATTAATTATTTAATTGTTAAATGATTAAATTAATTAAAATATAAATATCTTATGTTAGGATATTTGTTGTAAATGATATTAGTTGCTTTTGTTGACTTAAATAAATATCTAATAAAGTTGTTATTTAGATATTTAGGCAAGTTGACCAAATGATAATTGAAATGAAATTGAAATTACAATTTCTTGTATTTGCCTTTGATTTTCGGCCAAGGTGAAAATGTTACAAGTATATATTGTTTTTCATTTCATTTAATTGTTAACCTAATACACTTTACCAAATAAACTCCATTGAAGAAGACTAAGGAAAGCTTGAGAAAAGAAAGACATATCAAAGATAGCTTGGAATTTAGTAAGTTTTTCAAACTTGCTATTAGAGAGGAAATTGTTCCTTAGGTTCTAGGCTTCAACATGTGATGTTCTTAGATTATTTATTTCTTTATTTCTTTGTGTTTTTGTTGATGGAAGTTTGATAGAAGTGTTGAGCATATATGGTGAATGAAGGTTGTGACTATTGTAGTTGTAAACTTTCTTTTAAGGTTTTTGAAACCATGTTGCTAATCTAGAGTTATTGACCCACTCTTAAATGACCTAGATTTTATCTTGAGTTGTTTCATTGTGTTGAGACTTGGATTGGATGGAAGAATGATGATTGAAGTAATTGATTTAATGTATTTGGTCTAATTTGTCCAATTTGTGGAAATTGAAAAATTAGGGTTCTTAACTAATTCCAAATTTGGGGCTTTTCATATATGTTGTGTATTTGTGTGTGTATATGATGCATATAGTTTCATGATCATTGGATTACATCTTGATGTATTTTGAAGCATGAAATGACAAAGTGCACCAAATGGGACATTAGTGGTGCTCTCGGCTTTGGATAAATAATTTGGGGATTTTGGTGCTTTTGGTGTTTTGATGTTATGAACATCATAAGTTCATCTTAGAAATGATTTAGAATCATTAAAAATTGATTGGATCAATTTCGGACTAAAACGGACAAAATACCAAAGCAAGGGCATTTCGGTAAATTCACTTAAAATTGTTTTATTGAATTTATTTTCATAATTTGATTATTGGAATATTAAATAAATATGTTTATTTAATTAATCCGAGAAAAAGTTTTGAAATCTGAAAATCGGATTTTCACCGCTTCCGCTGCGTTACCGGATTCACCCCCTAAATAACCCCTTCAAAATGGTATCAGAGCGAGTCTGATTCTAGGCCACTTAAAATGATTAGCCTTCATTGAATCAATGTTTAATCATGTTTTCTTAACTTTATGCATGCTTATTAGGATCTAAATTGGTTAGATTTAGGGTGTATGACACTTAGCGGAAAATCCCTAATTAATAAGGTTTGAATGTAATTATGTATTTGATGCATGTTATATGGTCCGTCTTGTCAATACGGTTTATGAATACTTCTTTGTGACTACATCCGAGACCGTGCCTCTGCTGTGAGGATGTAACCGATAAAGATTTATTTATACCGGATGTATATCAGATACTAGGTAAATTCAAGTAAAAGCGGAATTCTGAACGTGCCATAGCTGTCAGGATTACGTAAGTAACTTGAGTTTATCATTGACGAGTTTAACCTTGGTACGTCTCCTTGTGGGCCTGCCTTCGCAGCGACAACGAGAAACGGCCAGGACCGGATACTTAGGAGTCATTAGTGAATGATTGACAAATGAGTTGTCTACCTGATGAATATACGTAGGCGAGACCGTGCCTCTGCTGTGAGCCGAAATATATTCACGGGATCCACTTTTCACTATTAGTATTTAATTTAATTATTAAATATTTATATTCTGTTTTGGGATTACAGTATTGCATGATTTAGTGGGAGGGGCATATTAGATTAAAAATCCATGATCTAGTTTATGCTTTTGATATTATATGAAACTGCTTTATTTCTGTTAACTGTTTTTCGTGATCTATATGATAGATTGGCGATGGCGGAACAATCCACAAATCAGTTTGCGCGTATGCTTGATGCGAACAAACTGAAAGGCGCTGAGAACTTTGCAGACTGGGAATTGGATTTGAGGATTGTCCTCGATTCCGAAAAGCTGGGTTATGTTCTTGAGGGTCCGTTGCCCCTTGCAGTGGGCGCGGATGCTTCGGAGGAGGAACGCCAAGTTTTTGAAACTTGGAAGGATGATGATTTAAGGGTTAAATCATACATCCTTAGTTCACTGTCTCCGAAACTCAAGCAACAGTACTATGGTATGTTAGATTCCTATAGTATGATGACGCGATTGAGACAATCGTTTGAGAACCAGGAACAAGTTATTGTTCACAAGTCGCCATGGAACTGTTCCATGCGCGTCTGGATGAGGGGCAGAGTGTCAGCCCACATGTTCTTCAGATGATCGATTTGATCGTTACATATTAAATAAAAAAAATTCGAATTATTTCGGATCGGATTTTATTCGATCCGATCCGATGCGCTCAATTTTTTTGACTCAAAACCAGATTATGTGTACCGAATTCGGATCGGATCGGACCAATCCGATCCGAAATCATCCTATTTCGGATCGGACCAATCCGATCCGAAATAATTCGAATCGGATCGAACCAATCCGATCCGATCCGATCCAATAATTATCGGATCAGATCAGATCGAGTTCGATAAGAGGATTCAGTCAGAACAAATCAAACATCTCACAGAATTTCGGATCGGATCTGATTCGGATTCGATCCGATCCGAATCCGAATCCGATAATACCCAGGGCTATATACATGTTCGTTCATAGGCTTTCTACTCTCAGGTTTTACAACCTATATTATACATTTAAATTAGCAAAACCCATTTTGATAGCACATCACACAAAAAAAATTCGGTTTCCTGGTGCAAATGGAATAACACGTATTGAAACTTACAACAAATACTTGTACATGGATGCATAACTTTTAGAACTTTCAAGTATATTACACATTGGTCTTCTGTTCCAAGTTAATTTTTTGTTTTAATACATCTATGTAAGCTGTAATCTAGTATCAGTATCATGAAAAAAATAAGTAAAAAAAACCTTATTACTTCTCGATGGCTTGCTTAGATTGTGACATAAATATTACGTCAGATTTGGACGGGTAGTTCCGTCTATATTTGTTACAATATTGTCAACATTTTGTCATCCAATATGAGTTTGATCACATCATTCTAGTTATTATTGTCTAAACTGACGCCGTTTTGTTTGTAATTGTATCTTCAGGATTTGCAAAACAGAGATGGAAGCTACTCCTGGGACTAGGTAACGTATCTCTTTGATCAAATATCTTATTGGTGTTGATAAAAACAACTAAGACGAGTGTTTATTCAGTTCTTAAGGTGCCACGTGGATCCATAACCATATCTTAAATCATTTCAAATATCTCTGTTGCATATGTATGAACTTTCATTGAATAGCTCTACATTAAAGATTATTTTATATGCTAGCACCGTTTTTCCCATTATTTCATGAAAAGAAACTGTTGGAGTTCACAGTAAGGGCACAACTTAGGGCACCCATGGCAACCAAGACGAAGTTCCTTCTCTCAGAAATTGAGTGAATGGTCTCATGTGTGGTTTGTCTGTAATTTTGGTGGTAGTGATGATCTTCATAACACTTCAGAATTTTCTCCGTTATGTTTTGATGACTATTTCCTGTGATTGCAGGCATAGGAGCTGGATTTTGCATATTGAGCATTATAGCAATTTATGTCAGGATAAAAATCTCATCAGATAATCCAGTAAACTTCTGGAAGAAGAAAAATGAGAATTATCGAAATATTGAGGTTTTTTTTAAGAAACTATGGTTCTCTAGCTCCTAAAAGATATAGTTATTCAGATATTAAGAAAGTGACCAATTCATTCAAACATAAACTTGGCCAAGGAGGCTATGGAGCTGTTTACAAAGGCAAGCTACTTGATGGTCGTAATGTGGCAGTAAAGGTCTTAAATGAAACAAAAGGTAATGGGGAAGATTTTATCAACGAGGTTTCCAGCATTAGCAGGACTTCCCATGTTAACATTGTCACTCTTTTAGGCTTCTGCTTTGAAGGTCATAGAAGAGCTCTCGTCTATGAGTTTGTGTACAATGGATCTCTTGATAAGTTCATTTACAGAAACAGTTCGTTGATGGAAAATTATAAGTTGAACTGGGATACATTGTACCAAATTGCAGTAGGCGTAGCTCGAGGATTAGAGTACTTGCATCGTGGCTGTGGTACACAAATTCTGCACTTCGACGTAAAACCTCATAACATTCTCCTAGATGAAGACTTCTGTCCAAAGATCTCTGATTTCGGCCTAGCTAAAACCTGCCAAAGGAAAGAGAGTATCATCTCAATGTCAGTTGCACGGGGACTCTTGGGTATATTGCTCCGGAAGTATTCTGTAGAAATATTGGAGAAGTCTCTTACAAGTCGGATGTTTATAGCTACGGAATGATGGTTTCGAATGACTGGGGGAAGAAAAAACTCTGATGTGGGTGCTAATCATAGCAGTGATGTTATTTTTCCGCATTGGATATACAACGTCTAGAAACAGATGAAAACTTGGATTGCAGGGCATTGAAAATGAAGAAGATAGAGATATGCAATGAAGATGATAATAGTAAGCTTGTGGGCATACAGACTAATCCCTCGAATCGACCGACAATGACTAGAGTTGTGGAAAGTTGGAAGGAAGCCTCGATTCTTTGCAAATCCCACCGAAGCCTTTCTTATCTTCTCCAGGATCACCAGCACCGGCACTAGCAGATTCTTCAACTACACATAGTATGTGTTGGCCGATAAAATCCCCGCAGGCGAATTCTCCTAGAACGAGAAGAGGTGCGAAGAAAAGAAGGGCGATGGAGCGAAGAGCGATAAAAGGACTTGGGACGATCGAGCCAATGGTCAGGGCGAAAAGTGCGATGCAGTTACCTTCACTACCGAAGCAGTTAGGCGGTTGTTCCTCCACGATCAGGCAGTTAGGACACACAACCCAACAGTTACAAGCATGATTCATAACTGCAAAGGAATGGTAGAACTGCCAAAGTCAGTTACCAAGCGGCAATATAAAAGCTCGCCTATCCCAAGAAAAGAAAAGAAAACAAGAATGAAGACTCAATCGAGCATATTTTATCTTTTTTTTCTTAGCTTGTAACCTAGGACTGTAACTTGTGTGCTTGTGCCCCTTGGAGGCTTATTCACTTGATTCAATACACCCATTGCTGGGACTTTATCTCAGGAGGTTTGAACCTTACACGCTTTTTTCCCTGCACGCGTAAAACCTGCGCAAACAGTTTTTGGCGACCACAGTGGGAGAATTGGTGTAACAAAGTGGAGATGCCTCCGAAAAGAAACGTTCAGACTGCTCAACCGCAGAGGAAGGTGGACTGGAGCAAAACCAACCAGCCCAACGTTCCAGCCATAGTGGGTCAGTTCGAGGGTCTAGCAGATGTCAGCCGTACGAACCAATGAGGGAGCTCAGCCCTAATGCGGTGCGCGCATTGATTGGCGAATTCACACAGGATGTCGTCGAACAGGTAAGGCTCCAAAATGCGCATGTTGTGGACAAATTCGTATCGACTAGTAACTTGCACTATGAAAAAATAGCCAAACACTTAAGCTCAATGAACGAATTGGTGGCCAAATGTATAAACGGTGGAACAGCGCTGCCGTCGACCACGCCTCTCCCTATAGTAGGCAGTCAGGAAGCTGGTCCTAGTGGTGTTCCCCTGCAAGGAACCAATACCCCTGTGGTTCCAGAGGAGGGACGAGCCCTGGAGGGCACGACCCACAATTAGGGCCAAACATTCACCAAGGGCCAAATATGGCTCAACATGAAATCGTGGTGCCTCAGGGTGTCCAAACTTCCCCAGGGACAGAATCATGATTATGTCCCACTCCCGAGAGGGCCGCAACCGCCCCTATAGCCGTGCCATTCAATGGCAACGATATGCTAAGGGAGCAATGACCGAAATCCTGCAAACCAATTCGGTCTAGGCATACGACCAATTCGACCTAGATATCAGAAGCCGTACCCTGATTGGGTCGATGTGGCTTATCCTTGGCCGATGAATTACAGGATACCAGATTTTACCCTCTTTACGGGATCTGGAGAAGTTTCCACTATGGAGAATATATGACGTTTCACCCTTTAGTGTGGGGAAGTCAACGATTTCCATAGACTAAGGTTGTTTCATGGTTCGTTATCAGGGGTGGCTTTCTCCTGGTATGTCAGCTTACCAGCCAATTAAGTAGAAAGTTGGCAGCAAATGGAGCAACTGTTCCATGCGCAGTTTTATAAGGCAGAATCTGAAATGGCCTTGGCTGATTTGGCAAATTTGAGACAATTGCCAGGGGAATGGGCCGAGACGTTTCTACAACGATTTAAGGTAGCCCGAGGCCGATGTTACTTGCCTTTGCCCGAAAAGGAGTTCGTAAGAATCGCTCAAGGATGCCTGAATCTCGATCTGAAGAAGAAGTTCCAGGATCGTGAGTTTTGGACCTTCCCCAACTCACTACCAGTGTGGTGCGCTATGAGCGATTATTACGAGAAGATGAACAGATGAAAAATTCGAGCAAAGGGACGTATTACAGAAACATTGACTACGAGATGGGCGAAGTGAACGCCGACTCGGCAGATCTATGTTTGGCCGAATTGGTGAAAGGGAAACCCTACGTCTGCAAAACGTGGGCAGAACCCCAAACCAATGAGACGAGCGATAAAAAGAGCAGGAAATTCTCCTTCGACATTACTAAAGTCGAAGCTATATTTGACCAATTGTACAGAGATAAGCAAATCAGCTTGAGCGACAGACATACGTTGCCAACAGCCGAGCAAATCGGCAGTAAAAAATACTGCAAATGGATAATGCATGGTCTCACACAACTAACAATTGCCTTGTTTTTTGCAATGTTTTGCAGGATTCCATAGAATCCGAACGAATCACGTTCGAAAAGAAGATGACAGTAGACAATAATCCTTTCCCGAATTGGCGGAGTTAAATATGATCAACCCAGTCCACAAGGATAAACCCGCGAGGGTAAAGGTAGTGCTGGACGAAAGACAACACCGCCACCGCCCGAGCGCGCTGGAGAGGTTCAAGGAACCTGCAGAACGAAAGGACAAGAAAGACATTTGTGTGAGGTGCAAAAACAGCATTGAATGGATGCAGGAGCTAGAAGACACTTGCGAGAGGCCTGTGAAGAGAGAATCATCCTGGCAACCACGAACATTTGCGCCAAGGTTCTATGGAGAAAATTCGAACTTCGTCCAGAACGTGAGGACATTTCGGCCAAATATCCATCGACCCAACGTGTGGCACTCATACCGAAAGTCATACCCAGGACAGCAGGCGAACTCAGGGCGACGAGCAGACGAAAAATATCCTCCCATAGATGAAATGAAAAGGACACAGCTGAGGAGGCACCAAAGGAACTACGGCCGCCGCATGATGCACCGACAGAACGAGGCAAAAACTGCCACCAGCCATAGCCCTCATGCCAGAGAGAAGTCAAAAGACCACAAGAAGACACATGACGAGAAAAGAAGGAAAATGACCAATGGTGACGAGTACACTAAGCTTCATGGAAGGAAACGGAACGGGACCGATGATGAGGAGCCCCCCATCGTCATCCAATTCGGCAGCATGCTACCAGTCGTGGAAATTTGGCTTTTTGTTCTCTGCTGTTTTGTGCTTGATCAAGATGAACCACATGGTGGGGCCTTCCATATTATCATACTATATCACATGCTACGAAAATAGTCTCAATAGTTATACATATTATCGTCCTCAAAGAATGCTCAATAATGAAACCAGAGAACCTTCAAAACATTCGATGCAACTCAAATCCAAGTCTTTGAATAAATGATCTAGGCCAGACTCAAAGTGTGTGTGTGCAAAGATTCTTTCACAGCTTAATCCTTAAGTAAGCTAACTCGATGATTTTGTTTCAAAAATCGGGATCGATGGGTCAAACCAACCTAGATATTTCAATTATGCCTGCAGTTGCTTTTCAGTGCTTAATGTGGTATGGTTTTCTTTCTTTTCCTTTGTCTCTCTCTTTTTCTTTTCATTTTGAACTTCATTTTTTTCCTCTTTTTTTTTCTTCTTTTTTTTTTCTTTTTTTTTTTCAACACACCTACCCTTTAAGGTAGCATTTCTCCTCATGGTGGTCCTAATACTCGCCCATGGGTAGCTTCACGCTTATCGGTTATAGGTGGTTCATTTTTTTTTAGAGACTTTTCTTTCATTTTCAACCATACCACACATCATAACATAAGCAAATCAAGATAGACATCTAAGCAAACGGTCATTCACCGACCTACAATTTCTTCGACTAGTCACTTTGCTAACTACTCAGGTTTTCACTGCTAAGAACCATAATCAAGTGCTTACGAGTCTAACATAGATCAATTACTCAAATTATCAGATAAAAGCACGTCAAAAGTTTATCATTTCTAAGGTTTCACTCTAAAGCAAACAATTTCATCATCAGACTTATGTCTAACTATCAATGACTAAAACAAACAATTTTTTTTTTCTCTCTTTTTTCCCTTCCTTTTTCTTTTTTTTTTTTCTCTTCTCTTTTTTTCTTTTTTTTTTTTTTCTTTTTCTCTTTTTTTTTTTCTTTTCCTCTTTTTTTTTCTTTCCTCTCTCTTTTTTTCTTTTTTTTTTTTTTTTTCGAAGGCCCCCCCAATGGTCTTTCTATCCTTTCCGTAAGCTTTTCAATTTCTCGATTTCCTTTTCCCCGCTATCCATGTTTGCTAAACTCCTCTTGAATAACCCTTTTTTTTTCTCTAACCCAACGGATATCTATGATGGCTTTTAAGACACAGAGGGTTAACATGATGCATGTATGTATGAGATGCATGCGACATATGAGATATATATGAATGTGGTTATCAAAAGCATAAAGGGGCAACTTCTACAGGATATACAACTATGGTTCTCATGCGGGTTTATGACAATGCCTTTGATTGAACTCCCTCAACCCACTATAGAAACGATCAACTAATGCACAAATTATACACATCACAAGACATGATTTCGGGGCCAATTCTCTTATCCCCAGTGGAGTCGCCAGACTGTGGACAACAGGACCTGGGCGACGCCGTTCTAGGCTCGCGGCCTAGTTGGGAGTACGAAATAACATGGAGTCGCCACCCGGTGTGAACCGGGACAAAGATTTAAGGCCGCACTCACCCCTCGCAAGGGAAGACCTCAAACCGTTGGGTTCGGAATGGTCCCTTACTTATGTCACTTGTGATGATATAATTTGTGCAATAAACTAACCGAATCTATTCAACATTCATGCTCAAGGGTACTTAGATCTAACATGCTTTCATCCAAATAATTCCACGCAATGTACACAACAAACTATTGAACCATTAAATCAACATGTATAAATCATTACCCAAACGCATCATAAATTAAGAACATGCATAATGAACAACCTAAACATGCTTTAACAAATAAATAACAAACTAAATTAAACCATGCTTTAAATAATAAACAAATAACCTAAAGACTATAGCATGCTCAAATACAAATTTGGATGAGACGAGATACATGTATCTTAAGTGGTACGTGGCATTGTATCCCGAGTGCAGACCGCACTACCGTCCATTCGGAATCAGCTACGGAATTTACGTCCGGGTTTCCATCCGATATACCACAAAAGGGGAACACATATCCATTCATCCAACGGCCACAACACAATTCAAATAATGACTCTCATGCGAATTAAATTTAATAAACGATTAAAAGAAACGAAAGATAATAGATAAAAGGGTACCCTCAGGTCTAACCTCTTTTGTCGTCTCTCGAAAGCGCGTTACACGGCCGTTGGAAGGGTTGATGTTCCGTAACTTTTCTGGTTCACTAATCCAACGTATTTCCTCGCTGTTTCACTGTTTGGGCTGCTGTTTTTACTCCGTTTCACGGTGTTTCTGCTTCTATTTTCTGGTCACTATTTGGGGACTGTTTTGGGACTGTTTTGGCGGTTATTTGGACTGGTTTGGACTGCAGTTTTGGAAGGGTTCCAGGGGCAGTTTTTGTTACTGGTTTGGGCAGTTTTTGGGGACTGTTTTTGTTACTGGTTTGGGCAGTTTTAAGGGTCAGATTTGCGGCAATTCGCTAGGTAGTGTGGGGGTAATTTCGGTGATCTTCTGGACTGATTAGGGGATGGTTTTCTCGGCAATTTAAAGGGGCTGTGATGGCTTTGTGTTGAGTGATAGCTGAAGGTAGGTTCGTGGCCGTGTTTGGGCTGGTTGACGTGAGGACACGAGCGTGTTGGCGTTGGGGCTGTTGAAGATTGTTGCGTGAAATGGAGGGAGCAGGTGTCATGCGCGTGTTGAGGCTGTGAGGACCGGTGTAGTTGATGTGTAATTGATTTAGTGAAGCGGTGAGGGTATGGCTGAATTAAGTAAAATCAAAAAAAGGGGCAGTTAGTGGCGTGGCTTGAGGCTTAGGGGGCAGTCAGCGTGAGGCAGGGGGTGATGATGCGCTGTGTGCGTGAAATTGGTCGGCGAGTTGTAGCTGTTGAACGTGAGAAGAGGCAGGTGTGCGCTGAGTGGAATTCAACGTGAGCGTGGGGTATGTAGCTAAAGGCAGGAGGCGTGGTTTGAAGGGGAGACGATGTGGTTTGCTAGGTGGCGAGTGCGTGGAGGTAAGGGCAAGGGGACGTGTGGCGCTAAGTGTGTGCAGTTTGAGTGGGTTACGTTGAGGGAGAGTGGTTTTGGCTAGGTGGCGAGAAGGCAGATTTTGGTGTGAGGCAGGTTGCTACGTGAATGAGGGTTCTGTCTGTGTTGAGTGTAAAGGCTTGTGAGGGGCAGGTGTCTTCTGCGTGGAGTGTAGCGTTGATGTGTTGAAGGAATGCGTGTGGCTGAGGTTTTGTGAATGAGGGTTCAGAGAGATGGAGGGGCTGAGTGGTCTGCTTTAGGGTCCTTAGGGTTTTGTTTCTTCTTGCCGTGAGAGTCAGCCCATTGTTGAGAAAGGAGAGTGCTTAGTGATTTGTTTAGGGTTTCATTATTTGGTGAGGCCGTGAATCGTTTGTGAGAGAGAGAGGCCAGAGAGAGAGTTGTTAGGGTTTTGGTTAGTTTAATTAGGAAATAATATCAATTAATTGGGTGTATTATTTTAGGTAAGAAATATGTAATTTAGGTGGTGAATTATTTAATTTGATTTTAATTTGGAAGTGATTTATTTTGATTTTAATTTTAGTTTAATTAGCTTTAATTTAATTCAATTGTATTTTAGATTAATTTTAATTAGCTTTAATTTAATTTCATTTTAATTTGTTTTAATTAAATTTGGTTTGATTATTAGATTTAGTTTTAATTAAATTTCAATTTAGTTATTTAATTGGTTGTGATTTAATTTAATTAGGTTTAATTTGTGAATGCGTTTTAATTTAATTAATTTAAGTTTAATTTGAGACATATATTTTAAATGTTTTAATTATTTTATTTGTGAGATGTGTTTTAAATGTTTTAATTATTTAATTTGGATGTGTTTTAATAGGCTTGGGTCAGTGATGTATTTTAAAGCGGAGGTCCAACAAGCGAACCCGAAGCGAAACAAGCGAGTTAAATCCGACAAAATGCTAATTTCCAACTTTACCCTTCCAACGTCCGTTTCCTGCGGCTTTCACAATCAAAGAGGTAGTGTCTCCATACGAGACTCATCATCGGGACTTATATGCAAAAATGTAGTGCCTACAGAAATACTGCAAGCCGAGATGCTGAAGAGGAAAAACTGACGGATAGAGAAGATGAGATTGATGTCAGGACGGAAGCCAGGAGAATGGGAATTTTGCAAAATCGGCTTCTAAAAGAACTATATGAGGCCGGGAATCCAGCAGTCGGAACACTGGGAGAAGACCTAGAGCAATACCCATTCCTCGTTCTGTATGGAACACCTAAAGTAAAGCAGGCTGTCACCAAGGCCGAGAAGAGAAGGTTGACCATCAATCACATCTCCCAGGAGATACCTCTCACACTGCCACCTTCTCGGTGGGATATGGAAGAAGAGTCATCCCAAGTCAACAAATGGGGAGATCAAGCCATGGAAATTGGCACGTCAGGGAAAATGATTTTCCCAAAGCCACCAGCTCAGATGACAAAGCACCTAAGGCCATTATACGTGAAGGCGAAGGCCAATGGCATCCCCGTATCCAAGGTACTGATTGATAACGGAGCAGCCATCAATGCAATTCCAGTTAGGATGCTGGGGTGTTTGGCCAAGTCCGAGGATGACCTTATCCCCACAGAAGTAGTCCTCACCAGTTTTAACGGAGCGACGACTGCGAAAGGAGTTATACCACTGGACTTGCAGGTGGGAAGCACTACGAAGACGGTGGTGTTTTTCGTCATAGATGGGCCAACCTCATACAATATGCTTCTGGGACAAGACTGGATACACGGCAGCCGATTCATCCCATCATCCCTCCATCAGTGCCTGGTTTTCTGGAACCAAAGGGATGAAGTAGAAATCGTACACGCCGACAACAAGCCCTTCGCCGCAGACACAAATTCGGCCGAATACTATATGTATGAGGGAAACTACGGGCCAACCAGATTTCTGAACGAAGGAGAAAGCCCAACTATCGTAGCCCAGAATGACGAGCCATGCCCTGCTGGATTGTTAAACGACCTGTTCGCACAAACAAGACCAACCACAATGGTCTTCGGAGAACCCACATACGTCGGTATCAATGGAGCACGGCCAGAGTAAGGAGCAAGCCGTCCTTGCGGCCTCTAAGGCCAATTTAATGGCCTACGTTCTGGAACAAAAAAATGAGGACGAGGCGCTGGCCGCTGTTTCGGCTTTAAGAGGGAAGCTGCTGACGCACCAGATGGAGGATAAGGTGAAAGAACTGTGTGGGGTGGACTGTTTGATAGAGGGAGAAGGCGCACTGGAGGACGAATATGCGCTGAACGGACGACGCAAGACAAACTTCTCAAGAGGACAAGATGCTCTAGAAGAGGTAAATCTGAGGGATGAATACAATAAGCGCATAACTTATGTCAGCAAGGAATTGAGCCCTCAGCTACGCGAAAAATTGCTCTGTTTATTACTAGAATACATAGATTGTTTTGCATGGGATTATAATGAGATGCCCGGCCTAGATAGGGCCTTGGTGGAACACAGGCTGCCAATCCTATCAAATCATAGGCCTCATAGGCAGCCTCCACGGAGGTTCGCGCCTAATGTTTTGCCTGATATCAAAAAGGAGGTTGAGCGACTGTTGGAGGCAAAGTTTATTAGAACGACCAGATATGTAGAATGGTTGTCCAACATCGTCCCAGTCAGGAAAAGGAATGGGAAGATAAGGATTTGTATAGACTTCAGGAACTTGAACTTAGCAATGCCAAAAGACCAATACCCAATGCCGACGGTCGATTCCCTAGTGGATTCCACGGCAGGGTATCAAGTATACTCATTTATGGATGGGTATGCGGGTTATAATCAAATTTACATTGCCGAGGATGACGTGCATAAGACGGCCTTTAGATGCCCAGGGTATCTAGGATGCTACGAGTGGGTAGTAATGCCGTTCGGCCTAAAGAATGCCGGTGCCACGTATCAACGAGCCATGAATTCAATCTTTCATGACATGATCGGAAAATTCCTAGAAGTCTACGTTGACGATATAGTGGCTAAATCCGTAATTACGGATGAGCATTTTAGCCATCTAGCGTCGACATTTGAACGAATGAGAAGGTTCAAGCTTAAATTGAACCCTGCCAAGTGCGCCTTTGGGGTATGCGCAGGCAACTTCTTAGGTTTTCTAGTACACCAACGGGGAATCGAGATTGACACCAATAAATCTCGGGCGATTACTGAAGCCATGCCGCCCCGAAACAAAAAAGAGTTGCAAATATTTCTAGGGCAGGTTAATTTCCTAAGACGATTCATCTCCAATTGTGCAGGGAAGACCAGGGCATTCTCCTCCCTATTAAAGCTAAAGGGAGAGGACTAATTCGTCTGGACTGAAGAGCACCAACAAGCATTCGACAGTCTGAAAAGGTATTTATCACAGCCACCAGTAATGGCGCCTCCAGTGTCAGAGAAACCAATAAAGTTGTACATAACAGCTGAGGAGCAGTCCATAGCTGGGATGATCGCATGGACGACGACATAAATGTTGAGAGAGCCATTTATTACATCAGCAGGCAATTGCTGACTTATGAATGTAATTATTCTCCCATGGAGAAGTTATGTTTGGCTTTATATTTTACATGTACTAAGCTACGTGCCTATCTTAGGCCGAACATTGTATATTTGATCACAAAAATCAATATAGTAAAGTACATGTTTTCTCTCGTCTTATTTTGCATCAAAGGGTTGGTTTCTGGTCTCTGTCGCTCTCAGAATTCGATATACGGCACGAACCCCAAAAGGCTGTCAAGAATCAAGCTTTTGCCGATTTTCTGGCCGACCATCCATGCTTAAGTACAATTAGGGAAAGAGAACTGGATTTGGACGAATGCAGTCTAAAACCGTGGACGATGTATTTCGACGGATCCAACACGACAGAGAGGGCTGGAATATGGGTTGTCTTAGTCAGCCCATTGGGAGAACCCTTCCAGTTGTTAGCCGAATTGAACGAGTACTACTGCACCAATAACCAGGCAGAATATGAAGCCTTGATACTTGGGTTGGAAACACTCCTCGACAAGAGAGTAACCCATGTGTCTATCAAGGGAGATTCGCAGCTGGTAATCCAACAAGTAATGGGAACTTATAAATGCCAAAGCCGTCGGTCGTGGCATTATTAGATATAGCCAAAAAATTAATAGAACGGTTTGATCATGCTGACTTGGAATACATTCCAAGGACAAAGAACGAATCGGCCAACAACTTAGCCCAGACGGCCTCCGGTTATAAACAAACCAACATAAGTGGGGCGTACAGAAGCGAAAAAATCAAGCCAGCCCTCGTGAGAAGAGCCCAAGGAAAAGACGTCATGGCTCTTGAAACAGAGGACGATTGGAGAGACGAAATCAGGACGTTCTTAACACAAGCCTGGACTAGGAAAAGACCGAAGGTTGAAGCTTAAAGCCTTGAACTATGTAATGACAGGGGATGTGCTCTATAAAAAACGACAAGATGGATTGTTATTGAAGTGTGTAGGGCCATCAGAGTCTAAAACTATCATGGCTGAAATACACGAAGGCGTCTGTGGGGCTCACCAAGCTGGAATCAAGATAAGATGGTTGATCATACGAAGCGGCTATTATTGGCCGAAGATGGGGGAATCGTGTATTTCATACGCCAAAGGGTGCGTAGCTTGCCAAAAGCATGGTCCTGTCCAAAGGGCCCCCGCAACCGAGATGGTCCCAGTCATTAAACCTTGGCCGTTTATGGGATGGGCGATAGACTTGATAGGGAAGATTTATCCTGCTTCAAGTAAAAAACACACCTTTATTGTTATTGCCACTGACTTCTTTACCAAGTGGGTAGAAGCTATCCCAGTTGTGGAGATCTCACAAGAGCAGATAATCAAGTTCATAAATGAACATATAATTCACTGGTTTGGTATACCACAGACAATCATGGTAGACCATGGTACCTCATTAAACGGTGAAAATGTAAAGGGTTTCCTAGCCGAATATGGAATCCGGCTGGTGAATGCCACCCCATATTACCCTCAGTCAAATGGTCAAGTCGAATCGTCCAACAAAACCCTCAAAGGATTGATTCGAAAGATGGTGACGGACAATGCCAGACGATGGGACGAATACCTCAGTCAAGCTTTATGGGCTTACAGGACATCGCCGCGCACAAGCACGTCGGTGACACCTTTTCAGTTGGTGTATGGATAAGAAGCTGTGCTCCCTGTGGAAATGAACATTGAGTCCACTAGGGTAATGTTGCAGGATAAACTAACGAAAGAGGACTACGACGAGGCGATGATCCAGAATTTGATGGAATTGGACGATATTAGGTGCGATACGCTCAACCGCCTGGAAGCAGAGAAGAAAAAGATAGCCAGAAGTATAATCACAAGGTAATGGCCAAGTCTTTCGAGAAGGGTGAAATAGTATGGAAGACAATATTGCAAGTTGGCTCTAAGGAACCAGCATATGGCAAGTGGTCGCCCAACTGGGAAGGCCCACTTATAGTAAGAAGTGTGTTACCACATGGAGCCTATCATTTGCAAGATTTAAAAGGACGAGTGCATATAAGAGCGATAAACGGGAAGTATTTAAAGAAATATGTGCCCTCGTTATGGGAGCACGAAAACATTCAAGAAAAACAATAAGAAGTTTCCATTAAGAAAGGACGAGAACGTCCTAAAAGTACAGAGAAAACGATGTAACGTCTTAATTTACATCATTATTGGCCCAAAGATCGCCTAACACCCCCAGCCAAGTCCTTAATGGTTGAGAGCGTCTCCCTCGCCAAGCCCCAGTCTTCTTGTACACCCGCGCTCGCCACATCCAAATCGGCCACCTCCTTCTCAAAGTCGATGCGGGCCAGCTCCATATATTCGGCCATTGATTGCTCCACCTCCTTCATTTGAGCAACAACGGCTCACTTCTTCGCCTCTTTCCTCATATGAATTTCATCAAGACGGCGTTGAAGCTCTTTCATTTATTGCTCCAGGTCCATGAAAACTGACTCTTCAGTCACCATGGCCTCCGTAGTCTCCCCCAAGGTCTGTTGCAGCTTTCCAAGAGATTCGCAGAGTTCTTCCCTTTTCACCATTGATGAGCGAAGCCCAATCCTTTGGCTATGGATAATACGGTGCCGGGAGAGAAGGGTCGCTATTTCCTCTTGCGTTTCTTGAAGGAAAAGCCGGTCATCAACAGATATTGGCGATGTGGGGAGAGCCAGTAATCGGCTTAACTCAGAGGAACACAGGTCCAACTGGAGAATGTTCCGAGGCTGAACAGCTTGGTGAACCTCTATTGTAACAAAGGAAGCATACTGATGGAGGACCTCTCGAAGAGTCTCCAAATCCGTGCTTGCACCAGGTAGAGGCGAAGATGGCCGAAAGTGAGCAGAGGTCATTTCCCCAAGACGGTCCAAAAGGCGCTGGACCGATTGCAACAGCAGATCAGACGCCTACACGTAAAAAGAAGTTGGCTAAACAAACCACAATCACAATCCAAGAGGGAAAGAGAAAGAAACTCACCATCCCAAGATCAGAGCTAGAAGGCTGATCCGCCAGCGCCCCTGATGTCCCAGCTACTGACTGCATCAGTCCTTGCTCGGGGGACAATGAACGATGGGGGACAGCGATTGATTATCGTACGGCTTGAGGAGAGGTCGGCCGAGGAGAAGAAACTGATGGAAAATCAGGAGACTCGGCCCGAAGAGGGAGCGATTGTCCAGCGACAATTGGCACTTGAGGCGAATGAACATGAACAATGGGCGAAACAATCACAAAGGCCGAGGACGATGGCTGCTCAGGCTCAAGACTTTCCCTTTGAGGAGAGGGAAGCAGAGGAGCCAAAGACTATGGATGTGCTGAATGCGACACCACACCCGTAGAGGTACTGGGGAATACGGCCTCTGAAGCCGAATGTGGAGACACATCAGTTGGCCGAACATCTGCAAGAGAATCGGAGTCAGAAGAGTCAGAGATATAAATAACTTCGTCTTCTTCATAAATACGACGAAAGACATCGTCTTTATACAGAGACCGAGCCTCCTCTAATGATTCCAATTCGGCCAAGCTATAAAGGCTATCAGAATCCCTATAACTCAACCTCCCTCGAAGCCCTGAGGTGGACATCCTACGCACTAAAGGATAAAGCTGTTCAATGATGCCACAGAGCCCCGGTAAGCCAAACGGGTTCCAACACTTCAATCTCATCATCTGGGCCCTGCACAATCGGCACAGAGCCGTCCGAGGAGAAGTACTCGAAGAGAGGATGGTCATGAGGAATTTCCTGACTCTTGGTGAGAATGATCAGACTCAGCATAAAAGTTCATACATTGGGGGTCAATTCCATTTGTGCCTCCCTCTTCTATGAGCTGTTCCATGCCTGGCCCTTCGCCCATACCTTCCTCATCAGAAGGGAATTGGACCATCGGTTCTTTCGCAGGTCCTTCGCTCGCACTACCGCCCATACATAGGAGTTTCAGTTTCTGAGACTGGCGCCATTTCACGCACCACACACGCACCACAGAGGGCGAGGCTGGATCAATTTTTAAGGCCTACATCAAATCGTACAATATTAGTATCAGTATATCTCAAAACATTATAGAAAAGGCAAATTCCGGGCTCGTACCTTAGAACGACGGGCCAACGGTACGTCCGAATCATAGCTTTGGTTGGGAGAGGGCTGCTTCTTTTGATGGACTTAGTCCTTTTTGGCTTAGAAGCCTCGGCAGCCTTCTTCGACCCCGATGACTCAGAAGGCTTGGGGGACAAGGAGATAGAAGAATACACCTTGGGTACAGGCAAGGAGAAAAATCTTTCACGGGCCGACGGCCAGAAATGATCAAAATAAGGGTGAACGGATGTGCAAGAAGTAAAAGAAGCTACAACAGAAGCGACTAGTAAGGATCGAGTCTCCTCCAAAGAATCCTCGACCTCTGACACCGAAAAGATCCTAAAGTGGTCTGATGATGCAGAAAATGAATGAAAAACGCAAGAGGCCATCCTTGGACGAGACCGAATTGACGTGCAACAAAATTGGCGAATATACCTCTACCCCCCAGCCTTACCATTAGCCCCAGTCAGAATGTCATGAGCCAGTTCGCGGCTGCACAAAACTTTGCGCCATACGCGAAGACCAGACTCATCCTTTTCAGAAAGGGGAGGATCAAGGACGAAAGGCGGACTGTCCGACACTGAAAAAGGGAAAAAAGAGTATAGAAGTAATCAAAAGCGGCCCGAGGAGAGAAGGAAGTTTGTCGAAGCCGAGCATAGAGAAGACCGGCGCACGAACAAGGATTGGTCGACCCAATCGTGCCGAAAATAGGGAAATAGGCCTTCAGCCAAAGCTGGACGATCCATAAAGGACCATAAGCAATGACTGAAGACCCGGCACGAAGTTGTTTTTGGAGGATGGTTAACCTCCTATACGTGGCAGCCAGGAAAAAGGAGGCCAAGTCTAGACGACGACCATTTGCAAGATCAGAGGAGATGGGAAGATAACCCGCCGCGGGTTTCTGGCTGGGTGTGCAAATGATATACTTACACATCCAGTAATGAAGAAAAACCGTTCGTTCCAACAAAGAAACCGACCCGGCCGTCTTCGAATAGGCACGAAGGAAAAAAGAATACGAGGAGAAAGAAGACGAGTCCATTTTAGGAGGCGGAAAATGAAACGATATGGAGGCCGATATAGTCGCTCCGAGGGGGGCTAATCCAGTTAAGGCGCCAACATCACGAATGGTGATGGTGAAGGGCCCGATCGGAAAGACAAAAACATTATAGTCGGACGACAAAAAAAGTAGAGAAATAGGGAATACACAACGGTCAAAAGCAGGAAAGCTCTATTAAATGAAGGAGATTATGCTCCTTTAAAAAGGATCGAGAATCCGTATGAGAAAGCATGCGTTTATACCAGGTCTCGAAAGCAGCATCGGGTCTAGGCCAGGTCCGAATTGGGTGAGCATGTGAGAGAGCAGAAAGATTTAGCGGTTCGGAGAAGGGAATGCCAGAGGAAGCAGGAAACTGTTGAGCCAACGGGGTCGTTGCAATGGTCTCAGCATCAACAAAATAGGGCCAAGGGCGCATTGGGCGAATTCTTCATCCAAAGTATGAACACCAAAGACGCCCACAGAATCAGAGTCCAGCACCGTCTGATAATCGGCAGAGGTCGAAGCATCAGTTTTTGGGATTGAAGAGGAAGAAGCCATGAGGGATAAAGAGTTCAATATCACAGAGAAAGGCAAAGCGCAGAAGAAGTAAAGTTCAAAATGAAGGAGAGCGAAGCCTTATAGCCAAACAATGACATGTGTCGTGATAAGAATTGCCAAAGAAGTAAACGCGGGAAAATAGAAAGGGACGAAATTTACCCTAGACAGGTGTCCGAAAACGATTCGCCGCGAGTAACGTGCTAGGGAAGGGGACATCGAAGCGACGCCAAAACGGCTCCTGAATAGGCCTCATGATGAACGTGGAGAAAAGGGTCACGCATTTATTGCAGATAAGATGGGTCTCAATGAGACTCCAAAGGGCGGCGCAACAAATTAGGACGAAAGGCTCATTCCCTCGCCCTACCTTCACAAATTCGGTCTCAATCCATTCGGCCAAACTCAAGGCCTAACCTTCGGCCTACAGAATCGGCCAATGACAGCTGTCGGCATTACACTCTACAGAGATTATTGCCCAAGCTTCAGCCATTATTGATGGTGGTAATGGCGACAAAACTGATGTGACAGGATCATCAGGCCACAGGCTCGCTTTGGGCAGAGGACCTCCAACCGATCGTGCAACGCGTGGAAAGACCCTTCACGTGCCAACAGTACCCGTTTTAGAAACATGCGCAACATGAAGATGAAAAGGGCAAATTGGAAAGTTGTTCACCATCTATTTAAAGACCGACCTACCTCACACCACCACGACCAAGTTCACCATAGCCAAGCATAATCTCAAAAAATGAAGAAAAGAAGATCGTGGAAAGTAATGAAATTTAGGCCACCAAAAGTGAAGGTCCCTATGGAATAAGGTGTGAAGTGGAATGTAAAAAGGTTCGCTAGCGGTCATCCACACGAAGTAAGGTGTAAAATGGAATGTAAGGATGTGGATGGACTATGTCCGTTAGCGACAATTGTCCGAGAACCTCTGTGCGGAAGGTACTGCATCCCCCAGGTGGTGAGTAGGTCACGCTCATTAGCAATGGCTTGCTTAAGCTTATCCACTCGGGGCATGCTGCTTACGTGGGAGTACGGGTTCTCTGGACTAAGGAACCAGCCATACGATGGGCTGGTCTTTCGAAGGGCGAAAGGGAATTGATGTCAGATGAACCCTCAATTGGAGCTGTGACCTTCCCTGAAACGGGGGAAGCAATGACCGGCAAAGATCGCCTCGATCCCCTCCAGGGTGATGGTTTTCCCCAGAAAGGAAGAACCAGATAGTTGGTCAGGCGAGAATAAAGAGCATCTACAGCAATAATAGTCGTGATTATCCAACTGAATTTACTACAGACCAGGAGTGAAGGAAGAACGAACCACAACAAAAGATGAAATTCACCTCAATCAATCGTCCCTCTCAGTTCAATCGAGGTAAATTTGGGGGACAATTGTTGGTCGATAAAATCCCCGCAGGGCGAATTCGTCCTAGAATGAGAAGAGGTGTGAAGAAAAAAGGGCGATGAGCGAAGAGCGATAAAGGACTTGGGACGATCGAGCCAATGGTCAGGGCGAAAAGTGCGATGCAGTTGCCTTCACTACCGAAGCAGTTATGCGGTTGTTCCTCTACGATCAGACAGTTAGGACACACAACCCAGTAGTTACAAGCATGATTCATAACTGCAAAGGAATGGTAGAACTGCCCAAGTCAGTTACCAAGCGGCACTATAAAAGCTCGCCTATCCCAAGAAAAAGAAAAGAAAACAAGAAAATGAAGACTCAATCGAGCATATTTATCTTTTTATTTCTTAGCTTGTAACCTAGGACTGTAACTTGTGTGCTTGTGCCCCTTGGAGGCTTATTCACTTGATTCAATACACCCATTGCTGGGACTTTGTCTCAGGAGGTTTGAACCTTACACGTTCTTTTTCCCTGCACGCGTAAAACCTGCGCAAACAGTATGCTAACATTGTAATCCCAATATGTATCAAAATAGATTTGGAATTCCCAGCGAACGTCGCAATAATCAATCAGCTCTTCCTCAAATGTTAAAACTCATTTTACATTATTTTCATATATTACATATACAATGGATGTATCACTATGGTAATATTCAAACAAATTGACTAGCCTAGAGAAATGTGGGGTGCACAAAATTAGAGTGAAGTGGGAA
Organism: Zanthoxylum bungeanum; assembly: GCA_019454045.1. Lineage (NCBI taxonomy): Eukaryota > Viridiplantae > Streptophyta > Magnoliopsida > Sapindales > Rutaceae > Zanthoxylum > Zanthoxylum bungeanum. The sequence goes on from SKCR01003298.1 coordinate 24,130, forward strand.
AGAGGGTTTGGTTATGGTATATGAGTTATGCCACTTTAACTCCACTAGGGCGTTTTCCTTCCATGGCATCCTTCTTATTACGGCAACCAGCGCAAAGGAAAGGCCATTGCCAGGGCTTTGAGCTAGTGGAGAAGATGGAACCAGCATGAACAGAGATGCCCTCACTCGGAGCAAGGTCAACTTGGCATACATCGCATGTAAAAAGACCAGATGTTGATTGTACATCGGGTTCATCATTACCCAGTCTGCATATACAACAAAAATAATGACTTACATGTAACTAAACATATGTGAGAGTAAAGTTATCACATCATAGAAATACTTCATAAGTTCCACAACTAACAAAGGTACGAATTAAAACATTGACTCCAGCATCATATGAAGTTTAGACTTCAGAAAAATCATCAAACAATGTGTCTGGCCTAGCACAGCATAAGTTCATTGCAATTTGCACATGAATACTTCATTTAAGTTTCAGGATTGGGTCCCAATCATTTGGAAGAAAATTGATGAATGCAAAACTTTTCAAGAATGACTATCATATAAAGTAAAAGCAGTTTCGTTCTCTCAAATTCATCCCACATTTCAACTTTAAAAAGTACTCTTTCAGGAAAAAAACCATGCACTTCCTTGCATAACTGTCCAAGAAGTGTAGAGATACTTAAAAGTATTATGTAAATTTTTCAACCCCAACTGAAACAGAAGTTATGACAAAAATATTAAAATTGCGACATTTTTTTTTGTATTCAGTTACATGCTATTAGCAAGTCCCTGGATGATGAAATTAAAATCAAAGATAATGATTAAGAACTTCCTAATCAATTTACACTATTAGAAAATGATTTAATAAGATGCCCTAGTTTTAAGTTCTAATTGAAATTCTAAGAGATCGAGAATTAGATTTAGGAAATTGTTGGATGCTTGTGAGCCTTTGCAATGACAAAATGAACGTTCATGCATGCAAAGGAGACATTACCAACCTTTCGGCAAGCATCGCCGAGCCTTCTTCGAATAGTTCTTCAACTATACCTACAGCTGAAAGCTTCTTAGATAGTTTATTTGCGGAATCAAATGACTTCTTCCTAAATAGCAGTGCTCTCAACTTATTCTGCTTTTTGGGTCGAGGCAAAGGCTGTATCGTATTGTCAGGAGGAATTATGTCAACAACAATGCAAGTTGTATCATCCTTCAGTCCCCTTGTCCTTAATGCATCATAAATAATGATTTTCCAAATGCAGTAAGAAAATGTTCACGGCAATCATTGGTAGCTATATTGGCATAACAAAGCCACAAGCATACTAGTTCAAAAATGACCGGCAACAAGTAGTAGTAAAACATCAAATTAAATTACCTTCACCACTTGTCTGGCAGCGAGTTCAGCTGGTAATCCACGACAAGATTGTGCAGCCATTTCGGAGGATAGGCATCCCAGATTCCATCAGAGGCAATAATAAGTCTCCCACCCATATTTGATAGCTTTATAACAATGAAGAAAGTTAGAGTTCATGTTGAAGACAGATTTAGCATTTCCCATCTAAAAATCATTATCAACGCTTTGAAGATGGAAAAGAATCACAACTTAACAAGTGGAAAACGTAGGTGGAAACAATATAAAATGAAAAGATTGATACCTTTACTTGTTTGACGTATGGTATTGGTACTATAAACTCTCCTACATCCATGTATCCAATTGACCTAGAAAGGCATAAACCACCAGGCCAGCAACGGAGGGGACCAATCTGTCAATGCTACACAATACTTGTTACAGTTGATAGTTTTTTTCTATTTCATCATAATTCTGCGTAGTTTAGGGACAATGAATGAGACTCAATACCGTTATCAAAATGTTTAAACACCTCACCTCAGCACCTCCAACAATGCTAAGCCTCTAAAATTCACCTCCACTTGCGGTTACTCGTTCCTTCCTGCAGTTACAGCACAACCAATTAATATGTCTATCCTGAATAATGAAAGAAATAAAACTTTGAGATAGATACACACTCTCTTCAACATATCTTCAAGTCTATGATCAACAGTCAAGGTGGAAACAGCCCCACTCTGAGCATCCTGTATACAACGGGAATCTCCGACAGATGCAACAGTCACAGTCCACCTATCAACTATAACAAATATAGCCGTGGTCCCAGATGTTTCTCCTGAAGATGATTAAACAAGTATAATGACATTAGTTTTCGTTAATTTACAACAACGAATGTCAAAGATGGGGAATAAAATAAAGAAATGAAGGAATGAAAACATGAACAAGGGATAATTCCATCCCTCTATTCTGAAATTCCTTGTCAGTCATCACAAACCCAACAACTAAGGCCCTAGGTAAAGCCTGAAGCCATTCGTCCCGACCAAGGCCACGAGGAATAGCTCCCAAAACATGATTCAACAAATTCTCCCTTGTATAAGCATCATTCCCATTGTGCCCGTCAAATATCTGAAATCACGCCAACAAGAAAAAGTAAATTATACAAAACAAAAAGATAGTTGAATAGGAACAAGTGAAGGATGCAGCCTAAAATTCTGCAACAGAGAAAATTTCTGGTCCATCCAAGAGAGACCATCAAATATAAACTGAGATGCATTTCAACTCACCTACAGAAGTTAGAATTACAACTCCGGTTTGTGCACTTTATTCTAACATATTAAACCAAGGTTAGAGAAAATTCTTTTTTATCCAATGTCCTCAGCAAAAAGAATTCTTTTACCAGAATTCATTAACCCTGCTGATAAAAAAGTCCCAAAAGAAGCATGCACTAAAATTTAAGTTGTTTGGACTTACATAAAGAAGCACGCATTTAAGTTGCTAAATATTAGTCCTTGAAGAATGGTAATCATGACATAAGTTAAGATATTCGTAAGAGTAGGAGAAAGATTTACCGCAAATACAGAAAATGTAGATGAAGGATTTCCTGGTACTCTTTGACAATCCGTCTTAATCAAGAAATAATCTTCCCCTTTCCTTGACTGAGCCGCATGCCCGAATCTAACAGTAGGCTTCTCCATCTTCTCACTCTTCATCTCTCCGCTGATCAAAGCAGCAAGAGGCACAAAATCATGATGATGACGCCTCCCTTCTCTAGATGCCATATCTACCACTATAATGCCTTTGGCTGGGGCCTAAGACCTTGATTTACCAAACCCTTATCCTCAAAACCATATTATATCTCAACCATCAATAAATTTTGTACATTCCGATTCCAAACTCAATCAAAAACATATCATTTGTACTCAACATAATCTTCTTATATATCCCTTTTAGGAAACATAATTCCTAATATATTTACATGTTTGTACTCTTAGGATCTAACCATACATGTATTACTAGTCCTACATTTATTTACATGCTAATTAAAATAAATCTTAAATCTAAGTTAATCACAACACATTGCATACCTTTTATGCTTGTAGAGACCTCTTAATCAAACTTAATTGATTGCTTAACTCAATAAGCAAATAGTCTTATTTATAGGAGGGAAACCAAGTCACTATTAGCTCACATGCATGGATTACTATTAATCCTTGATTACTATTTAATCACATGCATTGATTACTATGTAATCACATGTATTTGGATGCATAATGACTTTCTCTAACCCTTCCAAAAATGTTACCATCATGGGTGTACCATTTGTTCCCCATTTAATATTTTACTAATTGTTGTCACTTAACAACTCTCTTGTTGTTACTTAATTATTTGATTAACACTCTTGTTGTTTACTTAGTAATGAAATCATTACTAATTGTTGTTATTTAACAACACCACATAATTAACTTAATAATTTCCAACATGAAATTATTACTAATTGTTGTTATTTAACAACACCAAATAATTAACTTAATAATTTCCAAATGAAATTATTACTAATTGTTGTTATTTAATAACACCAAATAATCAACAACAATTAATTTCCAACATCTCCCACTCACACATGATGGGATCAACAATTTTTATCATCTCTACAAAGAATATTCATACTTTGCAATTGTGCCGTGCAACCAGCATACTTCGAGAGCTCACTTGCTATACATCTGTTAGGAATATATAGCCGCTCGAAAAATGGATAGAACCATAGTGGATTATGTATGCAGTAGCCTCGATCATTTATCACATTAAATCTCTCTCGATCTCTTTTCGAATGTAATATTTATTTTGTATTCACAATCATGTTTGATCACATAGAATAACATAATTGGTCGACCAGTGAATACAAGCTAATGTGATATTATTCATATAATGATTTCTTTCTCCTTCTCGAATCTCTCAACTTGATTCAATTCGCTTTTCCAGATATGTCATTTCAGATCGAATCTCTCATGATCTTTCAGTAACATTCCAAGATAGCAATCATCAAATCTAAGTTTTAAGAAGCAAACAAGAGTCTAAAGGGTACAATGTGAGATTGAAATAATCTCAAGGGTCTCACACACATATCAAGACTGAGATCTTTACTTGTATTACCCTCAATAGTCACAAATGTACACATGATATAAAAACATGTGTTACAGTATTCTCTCATTTCCCATGGAGCGTATGTCTCATAAAATACCGTACAGATTATAGTTCAGACAAACACAATGTCTAACTCATAACTGACATTAAGACAAGTAAGGTGAAACAAGCTTATTCACCTTAGGTCATATCACAGAGAAAGTGACCTCATAACGACATTACTTAATTTTCAAGCTTGAGCTCTCTAAATTATCACTAAGATAATTAGCTTAAAAATTTGTCTCATCTCCCATTAACAAAGTAATGGAGGCGATTGCCCGTGTGAGAGGGCCAATCATTCACTTGTCCGACATACTTCTCATACTAACTAATAGTATATTTGTTTAAACATGTATCAACATAATAACATGTAAGCATTGAACACAAATATCAATGAGTATTAACATTAGTAAACATTATTTGGGAAAAAAAATACATATCATAATATGTAAGCACATTAACATCTACGCAATCCCTGAGTTTTTACATGTCTAACAAAGACATCTCTATGAACAGGCTTGGTCAATGGATCTGCTACCATTTCTTGCGTAGAAATGTACTTCATATTTACCTCTTCTCGTGCAACTATGTCTTTCACAAAGTTATATTTGGTATCTATATGTTTCGTTTTACAATGGAATTTTGGGTATTTTGTGTAGGTTATCGCTGCTTCACTATCACAGTTAACTAATACTGGACCAGAAGCTTCATTTGACACACCCAAATGATCTAAGAATCTTTTCAACCACACAGCCTCTTGTACTGCTGATGAAAAGGCCACAAATTCAACCTCCATTGTGGATAAGGCTATACAAGACTGTTTCTTACTGCTCCATGAAATGGCACCATTGTTTAGCAAGAAAACAAAACCGGAGGTAGATTTTCTTTCATCTAAATCTCCTCCCCAGTCAGCATCAGTATAGCCTCTCAGTTGCAGATCATTTCCTTGATAACACAATGAATAATCAGCTGTCCCTCTCAGATACCTAAATATTCTTTTAACTGCTTTCCAATGTGCTAGCCCTGGATTAGATTTGTATCTACTTACCATTCCAACAGCGAAACAGATATCAGGTCTTGTACACAACATTGCGTACATTAAACTTCCAACTGCATTTGCATAAGGAACTTTCTTCATTTGTTCATTTTCCTGTGGAGTTTCAGGACACAATCTATGACTCAAAGCTTCAGTTTTCGTGATAGGAGTATCAATGGGTTTGCAAGCCTGCATTTGGAAGCGTTCAAGAATTTTCTTTATATATGACTCATGTGAAAGAGATAATAAATTCTTTGAACGATTTCTTGAGATCTTAACCCCAAGAATATATGCAGCTTCACCCATATCTTTCATCTCGAAGTTAGATGATAACCATTCTTTAATGTGTTTTACAAACTCCTTATCATTTCCGGCTATAAGTATATCATCCACGTACAAAGATAAGATAATGAACTTATCTTTATCTCTCTTGGTGTACACACAATGATCCTCATCTATCATTGTGAAATCATTCGAAATGATTGTATTGTGGAATCGTATATACCATTGTCTAGACGATTGCTTGAGACCATATATAGACTGTAAAAGTCTACATACTTTCTCCTTTTCATTTTCTTTTATGAAACCTACTGGTTGTTCCATGTAGATTTCTTCATCAAGTTCTCCATTGAGAAAAGCAGTCTTTACATCCATTTGATGTAATTCTAGATCCATACTTGCTACTATAGCCAGAATCAAGCGAATTGAGGTAAACCTTACAACAGGTGAAAAAGTCTCTTCATAGTCAATTCCTTCCTGTTGCGTATACCATTTTTCCACAAGTCGTGCTTTATATCTTTCGATATTGCCATCGGCATTACGCTTTATTTTAAGAACCCATTTGTTCTTAACAGCTTTGCGTCTCTTGGGTAGATCAACCAATTCACAAACTTGGTTGGACCTCATTGACTCCATCTCTTCTTCCATTGCTTTCATCCATTTTCCTTAGCAGGACACTGAAGAGCCTCTCTTATGTTTCTAGGTTCTTCATCATCTTGAGGGGAATCATAAAGTTTCTCCTTCGATATCGAAACGACATCGAGGAATGCCTATACGATTACTACGTCGCAATTGGGATTCTAGTGGTGGAACTGATTCCTCATTTTCTATATTATTCCCATTTGGATCGTGCACATTGCTCCCACTTGGATTATGTACATCACCCCACTCGGATCACGTAAATGAGACTCGTGTGAAACTAATTCATCATTTTGAGATTCATGTGAAACAGATTCATCATGTTTTCTCAATTTCTATCATCACTCCCACTTGAATTAGGTAAACCCGAGTGTTCACCAATCCATGTGATCTTGAGTTTCATATAAGATAAATTTTGACCTATCTCTCCTGCTTAGGAAAATCATTTTCTAAAAAAGTGATATCTCGATTCAAATTCTGTCACCTCCACTTTCTGTTCACCTAACAAAGAATAAATTTCTAAAAAAGTGATATCGAGAAAAGTCACGCCTACTTTTCACCTATGCAAACATATCCTTTTGATTGTTTAGAATATCTTATGAAGATACTCTTTTTTCCTCTTGGGCCTAACTTTCATGTTCGTGAGAACGCACATGAACATAAGCCGCACAACCCCAAGGTTTTAGAAAGTGAATATCTGGTTTACGACCTGTCCATAACTCATATGGTGTGGTGGGCACAGATTTAGATGGCACTCGGTTAAGTACATATGTGGCAGTTAATAACGCATCACCCCAATAGGTTATAGACAAATTTGCTTGTGCCATCATAGACCTAACCATCTCAAGAAGAGTTCTATTTCTTCTTTCCGCAACACCATTTTGTTGAGGAGTAGCAGGAGTAGTCAACTGACGACTAATTCCTTTTTCATCACATAATTCTCTGAACTGATCAGATAAGTACTCACGACCACGGTCAGTGCGTAGTGCTTTAATTTTCTTGTCTAATTGATTTTCTGTCAAATTCATAAATTTCTTGAAACATTCTAATGCTTCGGATTTATGAGCAATCAAATAGACATAACCAAAGCGAGTAAAATCATCTATAAATGTGATGAAATAAGATGCTCCATGCCTTGCCCTGACATTCATTGGACCACAGATATATGAATGAATTAATTGTAATGGAAATTCTGCTCTAGTCCTTTTCCAAATGGTTTTCTCGCAGTTTTTCCTGCCAAGCAATATTCACAGGTTGACAATTCTACCTTCTCAATATTTCCCAGAAAGCCTTCTTTGGCTAATCTGTTCATTCTTTGCTGGCCAATGTGGCCAAGTCTAGCATGCCACACAGTTACATCACTATCATTACTGACAGATGAAGTAACAAACAAAAAACCGAAATTGCGATTAAAATATTCAACATTTAATACAATAAAACCATCCAGAAAATAACCAGAACCATAATGTATTGTACCTAAGTACAAATCAACACCAAATTTATGGAAGTTAAAATTGAAACCTAAATTAACCAAAACCAACACAGAAACTAAATTCCGACGAATTTGTGGAGCAAACAATACATCATGTAGTAGTAAAGTTTTTCCACCATGCATGACTAACTTGCATGTTCCTATGCCTTTGACTTCAACCCGTGAGTTGTTGCCAACATATATCCACTTCACCCCAGGTGAAATTTGTTGAAATTCCACGAAGACATCTCTATCATTCGCTACATAGTCTGTGGCTCCTGAGTCTACAGTCCACAAAGGATTAGATTTAGTTAGAAAGATTGAACTTGAAACACATATTTCATTTAAATATGTTTGAAAGGTATTTATCTTTTTAGGCTCAGTGCAGTCACGAGCAAAATGAATTTTCTTACCACAATTAAAACATTTAACCTTTGCCATGTTTTTCTTTTTGGTAGGACGTTTTCCTTTCCCATGTTGATTCATTTTCTGTTTCTTTTCTGGCTTGGAAGAATTTTGTTCTTTTCCAGACTGGAACCCACCACCATGAAATTTTCTTTTCTTTTTGAAACCCCAAGTTTGCTAGTTTCTGTCATATACACTTCAGTATTTGACTTAGCAGCCGCAAGGCGGTCGCTTTCTAATTCAAGGTGACGTTTGGCATCATCAAAGGTTTTGATGCTCTTATTGTGGGTCAAATGCATCTTCATATGCTCCCAGCTATTTGGAAGAGAACGAATGACCGCTTGGACTTTCTGTTCATCTGTAAGAACATGTCCAGCATCTGCCAGTTCAGTAATCATGTTTGACATTTGCCTAAAATGTTTTGACATAGTGAACTCAAGACGTTTCTTGTATGTGTCAAACTTGATTGTCAGTGACCTGAGTTTGGTTATTGAAGTACTACCAAACTTTTCAGCTAGTGTGGACCACATGTCCTTAACCATGTCATATTTCCTGAACTCTTTCATTAGGTCATTATCCATACTACTCAGCAACGTAATGCGGGCAATGAAATTATTTTTCTTCCAGGCCTTATAAGCCTCACGGTCTCGCCTGTGTTGGGCCGTAGTGCCCTGTTCAGGTTCATCCATGCTCATTTTCAAAGTTTCAAGAACCTCTTGTTCTTCTAGCACATATTGGATTTTTATGCTCCAAATTTCATAATTATCGCCATTCAGTTTCTCACCCTTGTTGAGTTCAGCAATAATGTTCTTTGTTGCGGAAACCATATTAAAAACACAAATATTCTACAGACATTCATGCACAATTGTTAATACTTTTATTTATTTCATCATGAAATAAATTATGTTTAATAAGATTTTTCAATGGGGTTAGAGTCAAAAGGCCACTATGTGTCCAATCATCATCCAATTACCCAATATAAAAATATTATCAACATAATCAATCATGTAAAATCATTTTCTAAAAAATACATAAATTCTTAGAACATCTTAATCATGCGACCATTGTACATGACAATTATTGATTTAATTACATAAATTTAAAATCAACATGAAACATTCATACATATAATACAACAAATACATGCCATGAAGTAACAGATAATTACACACATTAACATAGTTTTATTATAGAAAAACTAATATCTAACACTTAAAACTTTTCTGGTTCTAGTGTTCCAACGAATAAAAGTCTTTGGATAAGAATCCTCAAATTCTTTCGGTAACTGGTAATTAATCTTGGACAACCATGGGAAACCTATTGCAAATTTCGGATCCTTGCAACGTTTCCGAGACATTAAAGGAAAAATAGTATTATTTGCCTTAGATTGAAGATACTCAATCGCTAACCTCTCAATGGCTATGTTGTATTGAACACGTAGTTCTTCTGTATGAGTTACTAATTTCCAAATATCAGTAAGCCTTTTTTGCCATATTTTCGGGAGAGTATTTCATAGGTATCTCAGTCTGTTCGGTTGTCCTATCCAATTACCCTCCCATATAGATTCTTGTAACATGTTATTGAAGGTGATTATATGCGAGATCATATCATCATCTTCTTTCATCCGATATTTATCCAAATCCAGCAACATGTCTTTCAATCTTTCATTGTGGGCGGATGTCATAACTCTTTTTGCAGTTCTTTGTCTGATCGACATGATTTTTCTGCAACAAATACAAAGAAAAATCAATATAATGAAACACGAAGTTACATTAACTAAAAATAAACATCACAAAGATATTCATTTACATAAACACAAAGTTTATATGATAAAATGAGTTTATCATGGCCGATAAATACAATATGCAAAAGGAATTAGACATTTGACCATGACGGATCAGAATTACCGAAGCAAACCAATACATACATGACCAACACGGGCCAATACAAATGTCAACGCACCTTCCACGCGCCACATGAGTGGCTCACGCGCCCTCACGCGCCGGCCAGTCTCGGGTAACCTTCACGCGCAGACGACATGTCGTCCGCTAGTTCCATGTGGGTATGACATGTCGGTTGTAAGGTTCTAGACTCAGCCGTCTTTTCGGTTTCGACGTTGTGGACGACATGTCGTCCTCCGTGGTGTTATGCGTACGACTTGTCGTACATAACCGGATGACATGTCGTTTGAGACTAAAGGATACGTACGACTTGTCGTACGATAAACACGGATAACTTGTCGTCTGGTTACGCAGCTCATGTACGACTTGTCGAACATCATTGGTGGACGACTTGTCGTCCGGTTCTCTAAACAGCGGATGACATGTAGTAAGGATCTTCTGGGAGTGTTTTTCTGGGTAAAAACAGATTCAACTAGCCAACTTCTAGGGTCCATATCTTTCTCAATTGTAATCCAAATTAAGTACATGATATACCAAATTGATGATCTCATGACCTAGTTTTCAAAACATATTTGAACATACGATTATCAATTTTCTACAGAGAGTTATTACGGCCCAAAGTTGGAAGAAAATCATTTTTTAAAAAACAAAAACCAGAAGCATTTTCAACATTTTTCATACATGTTCATGCAATTTTGTGTTAATCCAACTAGAATACATGCATTTAAGCTACTGATACCAATGTTAGGAAACATAATCCCTAATATATTTACATGTTTGTCCTCTTAGGATCTAACCATACATGTATTACTAGTCCTAGATTTATTTACATGCTAATTGAAATAAATCTTAAATCTAAGTTAATCACAACACAATTGCATACCTTTTATGCTTGTAGAGACCTCTTAATCAAACTTAATTGATTGCTTAACTCAATAAGCAAATGGTCTTATTTATAGGAGGGAAACTAAGTCACTATTAGCTCACATGCATGGATTACTATTAATCCTTGATTACTATGTAATCACATGCATTGATTACTATGTAATCACATGTATTTGGATGCATAATGACTTTCTCTAACCCTTCCAAAAATGTTACCATCATGGGTGTACCATTTGTTCCCCATTTAACTTTTTACTAATTGTTGTCACTTAACAACTCTTGTTGTTACTTAATTATTTGATTAACAACTCTTGTTGTTTACATAGTAATGAAATCATTACTAATTGTTGTTATTTAACAACACCACATAATTAACTTAATAATTTCCAACATGAAATTATTATTAATTGTTGTTATTTAACAACACCAAATAATTAACTTAATAATTTCCAAATGAAATTATTACTAATTGTTGTTATTTAATAACACCAAATAATCAACAACAATTAATTTCCAACAATCCCAAATCTCAATTATTCTCAAAATCAACACTAAAAAAGTCCCCAACTTGATATGCAATTGTCAGCAACAAACCAGGAAAAAAAAATGTAAGCTATAAAATTCAGTAAAACAACATCCCATCAATTACACAAAGCAAGTGTTAGTTTTAATGAATTTAAATAAAATAAATTGACTTTAAGTTTTGAGTTGTTACAAAACTATTAAGGAGGAGTTTGATACAATCAAATTACTTTGATTGTGTAAGTTATAAAATTCCATTTTAATAGCTTTTATTGTGTTTAAGGAATCAATTCATGTTAATGCAAATAAAATTAATTTTGAAAAAAATAACTCCATTTTCTTAAACCATTTAGTTGCCTGAACTTAATACCTATTATTTTCTTTGTAAAACAGTAGCTTAAATATATGAAAAAAAACATGGTCGAAAAAATCTACAGCAATGTGTTTATTTTTAGCAAAAAATCGAAAACAATGTGTTTTATATTTTTCTTAAATTTGACCTGCTTCAGCCAAGTGTAAAACAAAAATTATTATTACTTTTGGCTACTGTTTTCTTGCATTTTTTGATACCGAGCAATAATTTTTTTTTGTTGGGTGTGAGTATACCAATCGATTTTGTGCAAAATCGATTGAGACAGTGTTTATCTGGGCTTGTTTTATCCTGGGGACGTCGGGGCCGATTACTGCTAGCACAAAATCCGGGCAGAGCCGCGAAACGTCTTAAAGAGAGCGACCTAGTCCGCGACTCAACCCAGTTACACTTTTCGCATCCTTGGTGAACGGTAATATTATTTTAATTTGTGCTTATTGTTCTAACAATTTTAAGACGTGTTCAATCTGCCATGTTTACTTATGTTATATTTGTTCATGTTCTTATGGTGCAATTATAAATAAATTATGCATTTCATGATTTGAGGGAAATGAAAATTGATGAAAACATACTGTTGTTTAATTGTGTACTTGGTGAGGGACATGTTCAAAGTCAGGGAGCTGAGGCTCATAAATGATTTAATTTGTTCTTACTTGATAAATACATGCTAATTTAGCATGTGGGAACTGGAAAGTGAAAACAACGAATGAAAAATTGGATAACACAAGTGAATAAAACCTTAAAGCCAAATGTAATATGTGCCGACAAACTGATAAACTTTCAATTCAGCCCATTATTTCTTAACTTGTACATAGTTGTTGTCAAAAACAGCATGCATATATTTTATTATATTGAAATGGTATATCATATATAACGTACAAGAATTTATATATGAGATGTCTAAATGTGTTTTATTTGTAATTTCATGATATTAATCAACAACGATACATTGGTCATCGAAGTGAGCTTGTGAAACTCATCCTAAAGCCGGAGTTTTATTTTAGTTTTAGCTCAAAAGCTAACAAGCTTGGAAATATGAATGTGAATCTCGAATGGGAAATTTTGGTGGGAAGAAAAAAAATGGAAGAGACGGAGCAGTTTGTTGAAAGGCTTGAAAGATTAAAGAACTCTTGTAAACCAAAGCCAAAGAGTTTCAAGTAAGTCTCTTGAGCTTTCAACGTATAATTCTTCTAATCTACTGCTAAGCTTTAGTGCTAAATGCCGACATTGTCTACCAATTTGAAAATCTATATTATGCTATTTTCTCCGTATGTCTTGGAATTTCTGGAACATAGTTCTAATTGCAGCTTTTAAAATGATTTTTAAATTCTCTCATTTGAATTTCTGGAAATCTGCTTAATGCACATTTTTTGTCAGAAGCGATGAGAGAAAATAGTCCAAAAGAGAAAAATTGGAGAAGGGGAAACCCAATATATAAAATTGTATAATGGATCCTTTAATCACCTACTGTGTTTTAAATTAAGGTTTCTATAATAGTAAGCATATTTTTAATAAATAATATAAATTGAAGGCTTATACATGCATGAATCGGTGCCGTTGTGTTTTTTTTTTTTAGAATTGATGTTTTTTGAAAACATTTGGTGTATATGTTGCATGACTTACTTTGTTTTGTCAACGTCTCTACAATATTTGAATATGCATGTTTGAGTATATAATTTTGATAAAATCATTTATGCTAAATATGAGCGCGGATGAGACATTAAGATTGATGAAGCTGTTGAACTTCTAGAATAGGCAACGGTGAAATGACTGTTAATGTATAGATATGATTATTTAGAATTGCCAACAATTTCAAGAAGCTGCAGGAAAATGTTTAAATACGTTTATAATTTAATTGATGACTATTAACTATTTATTGAAATTTTTCAATGCTGCTAGAATATGAGTGGATATATAGGTTATTGAGATTGATAGCCTGATGTCATATTCTGAAATTTTTAGGCTTATCCTGTGAGTAATATTTGAGAAATTGTTTGGTATATATTGCCTATAATGAATTAGACATGTGTTTGCCGACTTTAATGATTTTGGATTAAAATATGTCGTTATTGAAATAATGATTTATTTTGTTTGTATCAGTTAGTTTTTTAAGAATTTCAGTGTTGATGTGGAACATTAAGAATGTCTTAAATATATGCATAACTGATCTTTGCTTTAACATAATTTTACTATAATGTGAATTTCATATTGTCATGTGGTTTTTAGATTGACAAGTACAAAGAAATTAGAGCACGTCATTTATGATTGACTGTAGCTTTAATTATACATACATTAATTAATATTTGAAGAACATTTATAGTTTTGTTCATCATGAGCTAGTATTGAGATATTTATGATTTCTTTTGTGGTGTTGATTTATCGTGATTCCTTAGAAAAATACCTCAATGCATATCTGAAAAACAGTTGGAAAGCTAATGAGTTAATTTTTAAGAACTATAATCACCAAAATTGGAATAACCAGAACTAGCACTAACCTCCCTCAAGAAATAAAAATAGTTGTTCTAATGCTACAACTGTAGCAAATAAGGGCAACTTGCCCGGAACTACCGGTTAAAGAGTTCTGCTCCAAAAGCAAACTTTACCGAAGACCAACTTGTTACTACGATCTTTGAGATCAACATGTTTGGTGGATTCGAGGGATGGTGAGTAGGCATTGTCATATCTCGTCATGTCTGCTATGATTATGCTATGTTCGAGTTATTTGTACAAGCTGTAAATAAGATAATGTGATGACTAGTTTCTCAAACTACTAAGCTGCTAAAAGCTGGTGATGTGGAATTTAAATTTTATTTTATGAAATATGGAAGGTTTGAGAACCTAGAACTTTGAGTATAAGATTTATAGAAATATATAAATTTTATGATTGATATGAACATATTGTTTCTATGAAAAATATTTCTTTGATATTAAGAAATAGTGGGGGCTCGACCTCCAATGATAAATTGGAAATAGTGGGGGTTCTACCTCTAATATTTTACTCATGTTTC
Source organism: Zanthoxylum bungeanum (assembly GCA_019454045.1). Classification (NCBI taxonomy): domain Eukaryota; kingdom Viridiplantae; phylum Streptophyta; class Magnoliopsida; order Sapindales; family Rutaceae; genus Zanthoxylum; species Zanthoxylum bungeanum. Next base: position 39,147 of record SKCR01003298.1, read on the forward strand.
TAAAGTGAATGAAAGTGACAAATACATTTATTATAATGTTTGAAAACATGTGAAATGTTATTATATTGATATGCTTATTTTTCTATATGGATGTTGTTAATTCTCTCGAAGTTTATGTTGTCTTCTAAATTTGTTATGAAAAACTTAGAAGGAACTAGTGTAATTCTTGGAATAAAAAATTACTTGGTCAGAAAAATGGAATCTAATAATAAATTTGCATGTACTCCTTATAACTCTAGTGTAAAGTTGTTCAAGAACATTGGTGTCTGTACGGGCCAAAATTGGCCCAAGGGTAATTTCGGTCTTTCGCTTCAGACCCTCTGCTAAATGCACCCCTGAAGCCTCCTAATCAAACCCCAAAGACATAATGTCGGCCCAGGCCCGATGAACACCAACACCCGTAACCGAAGGACCATCCAGAGACCGGCCCACGTAACGCCTCAGTTCATAAACTACACCCACAAACTCAACAGTTGCCAGCCAACAACGGGCAAACACAATAAAACCCCCCGCATGAAGTCAACCGTTATCGACGCCCAACAGACAAGCAATCAAAGAGCAATAAATGCACAAAAAGGCGTGTATATAAGAGAAGAGGCTCCAGAAGAAAGGGGGATGGAACTTCTAGCTTTCCTACTCACAGCTTTGGGACATCCTCAAGCTCACCACATCTTCATCTGTCCGCCCTCACGGCACCCTACGAAGCTCAGGGTAGTATCCAACCTTTGATTTCCCACATTCTAACTCCTTAGTACCTACATTGACTTGAGCGTCGGAGTGCCCCCGGCACCCACCACACCGGTAGGCAGTACTCTCATTCACTCTGCCTTTGTCTTGCAGGATCGCTAGTGCCCCCAACCTACAAATCTCGATTGTGGACCTCGGGCGAAAACCAGCGTCTACAATTTGGCGCCCACCGTGGGGCCCTGGCGATTCATAGCGTGCAAAGGTCTCTCCATCTACGATCCTTCCAAACATCCCTACTTGTATTGCGTCACACCATAAGCAAATACCATATCTCATGGTTACTTAATTAGCCATCCTCCAAGAACAATTACATACATTAGGATTGTCATCTGCCCCATTTATTCCACTCTTAATGAGAAGTCCATTTGCTCCAGTCGACGTATATGAACCATCATTTGAACCATCCTACACACTTCCCCCAGTCGATATGAGAATACCCTTATAATCCCCAGCATACCTAATCAACAAAAAAAGTACCCTCTTTAATTGACATCTGTTAGAGACTACTTGGGGCGGTTACCATCTACCCTGGATGACATAGATAGAATGTCATTCCCTTCAAACCACGTAAGGGGATTGTATCTCCTTCAGACTATATGAAAGGCTTGGCATCTCTTCTAGCCTACATAAAAAAAATGCCATCTTCATCAGTCGACGTTAAGAGGATTCCCAACTCCTCTTAGAGATATGAAAGGTATGTCATCTTTTTCAATCAACATGCAGTGATTGTCATATATTCTCCATATGATAGACATGTATTAACTTCAACTCTAGACTACATAGGAAATCTATAATCATGTCTAGTAGAATGAAGTTTCTAGAACCTTAATTAGGTCCAGCCGACCTCCGCCAAGTCTTGTGGAGTGGAGACTCTTATGGACCTTCAACGGGTTCAATCGACCATAGTTTCATGGGCCTTCATCAGGTCTAGTATGATATAGACTACCTTGGACCTATACCAGGTCCAGTCGACTATAGAATCCCATGTACTTTCGTTAGATGAGCCAGAATGTAGACTCCCATGTTCATTCTCCGTGTCGTGTAGAATAAAATATTACCAGACCTTCATCACGGGTCTGGTCGACTAGGGGCATTTTTAAATTGGGAATCGATGGACATTCATGTGGGTCAATCTACTGTGGCCTCATGAACACATTCCGGGCCCCAAACTACTGTGCCTTTATTGACCTTCACCGAGTTTAAGGAATGGTTATAATAAGTTATAATATAGTAGGAATTTAACTTTCATCTTATCCTTTCGACTAACAATCCAGACACCGAACATGTATTACCTTGAATCATGTGGCACACTGCCTGAGCCGATTGGTATCATTCACATGAAAGATAATAGGAAGAAAACATGTGACCAAATTTTACATGTGCATGAGGCATGCCCAGTCTACATTTGTTGATCATTAAGGAAAACCGAACTTCAAGAATTTTAATAATTACAAAGTAAGCCCAAAAGTATGAACGAAGCCCCAAAAGCCTAACTTACAAAGCCCATTCTGGCCACTTGCAACCCATGACTCAGCCTACACTTGCTAAAAAATAATAATCTCTGACGACGAAGAACATGTCCTATTACATGCCTAGTCAATAAAAATCAGGCTAAGCGCATCCAAATTTTGCTTCCAGTCTACATAAGCAAAAAACACCATGTTACACGTAGCCCATAAGCCATGTGTAGGCTACAGGAAAACCAACCCACCACGAGCAAGAGTGCAAGATGAGGGGATTGGTCCATGCAGCCCATGACTTGCACTCATACAACAGGCAGTATGACACATAGGACCCAAGATTGCAGTATACACACAAACGTTTCCGGATCCCTTCTACAACTATTGAAGAGGCACGTAATGTAGAAGCTGATTAGTTACAGATTCCCACGACAAGGCCATCATGAATTTTCTTCTTAAAATTCTATGGGGAGGATCCTTGGTGCCGACCACTCCGAATGTGTGACAACCCATATGCCGACTACGACGATGTAAGCCCTCACCAGGACGGACAACTGAAAGAACTCCTCTCTCTGTCAAATTATTTGGTCTTTGAAGACAGTCATTCGATGACATGTCGCTTCGTTGCTACATCACTTGCACTCGACTTTTAGCTCTTCCATGAGCTAATTCACAGTCAATCACCAACGGCACCAACTCTCATAGTTGTTAATTAATCCTCATTTAATGTTCCATGGAATGGTCCGTCGATTCACAATTGGGAGCAACACTCCTCTCCTTACTCTACATCGAGTAGTCAAATTGGTAGTGGTGATCAAAACTTCGATTCCACATGTCACTTAAAGGGCAGCAAAGACCAGTTCTGACGTACCAAGATCATGGTCTTTTATGCATTCTTTCCTTGTTGGTCGTAGTGCTAGAGCTGGGAGTTTAATTGTTTCCTCAATAATACCTCCCCACCCCGACAGTGATGCACAAGCACGTGGTAGAGTTCAAGCTCACCAAGCATATTATCAATAAGTAGCAGCCCTGTATTTTCTCGAACAACTAGCAGGCATTATTTGGTTCTACATATGGGAGTCAGAAGCCAAATTTCATACCCCCATTACATTCAAATTGCCACAAGAATACAAGCCATGTTGCTACTGGTTTTGTTCCCTTTTCTGGTCAGATTCAAAAGCAAGAAGAATATGCTGCCAAACAAACGCAAAACAAAAACCATCCAGCCAACGCTAAAGTAAATGAGCAAACAGTCGATGATTTTGTTAGCAGCTGCATCTTGGATTTCTTCCAAATAGTCGAAGTTCTGATTGGTCCCTGAGTGTTGGCTTTTTGCCGGAGCTTGAAAGCTTTGTTCTTGTGTGAGATGAGTGAAATGGCTTTTCTGGCTCGACGTGGGATTGAATTTGCTTCCAGTCTCGGTTTGCTCCCCTTGCACTAGGCGATGTGGGAGTTTGGCATCACTGTTTGGGTCTCAATTAAAGTTTGGGCATCTTCGTTTGGTTTGTAGGGCTTGTTTGGTAACTATTCAGGGCTGTTTCTTTGTGAGAGTTGTTTTTGATCCGACAAATTGGCTGCTCAATTCATGAATGTCGTTCGTGGATGAGGGGACCAAGCGGAATGCGCTAATGGGCTTATGTTGGGCCTGCCGATGCTTTTTGTAGCTGGCTTTCTGTCAAGCTTGTGGGCTGTGGGCATTTTGTTAAGGACTTTGCTTCTTGCTTGTGATTTAGGATGTGTAACCATTTCTACCTTTCTGCTAATGGGCTGCTGATCATGCTCTGTTAAACGTGGGCTGTTTGCGCCGGCTCCAGAGACACACCAAAACAAAGATCATCAGCTCAAGAACCATAACTGCCCAAGTTTCATAGTTTAATTAGGAACAACTGAGGCCCCAATCAAGGGTTATTGATTCTGGTAGAGACTTTTGAGAATGCAAGAAATTCATTCTACATTATACCGCAGATAAAATATCCTCCACCACCTTTCAACCGTAGTTGAGCTTTTGTCGAAATCCCTCATGTTTCTCTCAAACCAAATGATAAAAGAATGCCTAGGGTAATGGCCAGTATACCACAACAGATGATGGATAAAATTAGTATCCCTTTTATTCCTCAAAAATTCCCTAGCACTATAAATAGAAAAAAAATCCCTGTAATACTGGCCTTCCATTCTACCTTATCGGATACCCCATCACTGGAAGAAAATATTGGGATTCTCTTATTTCTGTAAGCTCAGTAAAATCTGCACTCTCCATTTCTAGCACTCTCCATTTTGTAAGTAGCCCGTAAGGTTTTTAATTCCTTGGTCGAATGTATTCGAAACTGCTGGCTTGTTCAAGCTCTACTTGACAGAGAATGATGATGAGACGACCAGTTTGAAGGAAAAAGTTATAAGGATGCAAGAGGGCCTAATTGATTTGGTTGGTCTCAATTGAGCTTGGTTTGGGCTGGCTTGGGCTGAAATCACTTTGTCATAATAAGCATAGACAGGAACACAAGATACTCATTGTCATTTGACAAAAAGATCCTCACCAATCTCCATCAAGCTTCACGTGGTTGTTGAAGAAAAATCCACTCAGTAAAAGATCTTCACAAGCGACAGAATGAAGAAAAAGTGAAGCCTACCACCTCATATTGAAAAAGGCTGGCATCAAGGAATGGTGCCATTAAACACAACATACATAAAGGTTTTTCATTGATCAATTGTCTCACTTGACATATTTGAGATGATAAAATATCTTGTTCATTCAGTTCCCACGCAACAAGGTGGATGGCAATCGACCCACAACACATAAAGAAAATTACCATCTCTTCCTCATACAACATGAAAGAGTTAGGATGGTAGTATGAGGAATGAAGACCCTCATTGTTATTTAGCAGGTATCGTAGTATGAGGGAAGGTCTAGTAGAGTCAGGAATGATGACCTTGATATACATTCATCAAGTCCAGTTGACCGGGGACATCCCACATTGACTCATGTCGAGTCAAGTCGTAGACATGGAATACACATGTCGTATGACTTATATCTTCCTGGACTCATCAAGTCCAGTCGACGGGGACATCCCCCATTGACTCATGTCGAGTCAAGTCGTAGACATGGAATACACATGTCGTATGACTTATATCTTCCTGGACTCATCAAGTCCAGTCGACCGGGGACATCCCCCATTGACTCATGTCGAGTCAAGTCGTAGACATGGAATACACATGTCGTATGACTTCTATCTTCCTGGACTCATCAAGTTCAGTCGACCGGGGACATCCCCCATGGACTCATGTCGAGTCAAGTTGTAGACATGGATTAACACATGTCGTATGACCTATATCCTGAACCTTCATCTAGTTCAGTCGACCGGGGACATCCCCCATGGACTCATGTCGAGTCAAGTTGTAGACATGGATTAACATATGTCGTATGACTTATATCCTGAACATTCATCTGGTCCAGTTGACCGGGGACATCCCCATGGACTCATGTCGAGTCAAGTTGTAGACATGGATTAACACATGTCGTATGACTTATATCCTAAAACTTCATCTGGTCCAGTTGACCGGGGACATCCCCCATGGACTAATGTAGAGTCAAGTTCATTATCCTGACCTACATCTGGTTCAGTCGACCGGGGACATCCCTCATGGACTCTTATCGAGTCAAGTTGTAGACATATATTACACATGTCGTATGACATATATCCTGACCCTCATCTGGTTCAGTTGACTGGGTACTTCCCCAATGGCTCTGGTAGAGTCAAGTTCATTATCCCGACCATCATCTGGTTCAGCCGACTGGGTACTTCCCCAATGGCTCTTGTAGAGTCAGATTCATAACTACACATTCGTTTGGTCCAATCAGTAGATAGCATCAACGCTCGGGTACACCTACATACTATGGCCTCGTCCCAAGCGACACACGCATCAAGTACTCTCCAAGCCAAGGACTCATTGACTTAGAGAGTAGGGGACAAACTGTACGGGCCAAAATTGGCCCAAGGGTAATTTCGGTCTTTCGCTTCAGACCCTCTGCTAAATGCACCCCTAAAGCCTCCTAATCAAACCCCAAAGACATAATGTCGGCCCAGGCCCGATGAAAACCAGCGTCTACAGTGTCAATGTTACACAATTTGAGTATTCGAAGAACATTTGTAACTGATGTTATATTTTGATTACACTAGACCTAACATTGCATATGTTGTAGGATTACTATGTAGATTTTTTAGTAGACCTGGTATGAGCATTGACATGCTATTGAGAAGGTTATAAGGTACCTGAAAAGGACCATGAGCCTATAATTATGTTATCAAAGGTTTTCCGCTGTCCTTGAAGGATATAGCGATGTTAATTGGAACACCCTTTCGGATGATTCCAAGACTACCAGTGGATATACTTCATGGAGTCTGAGATGATACCACTAGCATCAGCTTGTGAAGAAACAACTTGATTATGAAGCTTGCTATGAGATACCTCTTTATGGGAGAGACTGAAACCAGCTGTATTGATCCATTGTGATAGTACTGCGGCTATTGCAAAGATTCAGAGCCGTTATTATAACGGTAAGAGACGAAAAATACGTCGTAAACACAGCACAGTTAGAGAATATCTCTCTACTGGGACTGTAAGAGTGGATCATGTACGGACTGATGACAACTTGGCTGATCCTTTGACGAAAGTTTTAGCAAGAGAGAAGATATTTGATACTTCTAATAGAATGAGACTATTGCCATTAAATAATTAGATTACTTATGATGGTAACCCGACCTATAGATTGGAGATCCCAAGAAATAGGTTCAATGGGTAATAACAAGTCATAAAGTAATGAGAGTTGAATCATGCTAATATTCTACGAGTTCCATTCTGAGAGCATGATATCCTGAAGCGATGAGAGGATGAGCTTAACTCTTAATGTGTTATATACTCTATGTGGAGTGGAGTACCTAGCTACATGAGTACTCTTGATAGACACACCTATGTGATTGTAGAAGTGTGGCCGCTTCTTATGAAATTTTAGGCAAAAGTTTCTAGAGCATTCACTATACTGGGATATACGAGCACGGCCGTAATGCTCGGGCTTTTGACTACACCCTGAAAGGTTTGTGTGTGTAACGTTGTCAGAGATGGAGTTCAAAACTACGAGTTACTCTAGTATAATCTGAATCGTCAACACTATGTAAAAGTTCAAGTCGAAAGACACTTTTATTTATGCACGACTTATGATGATTATATTATATTGCTCGATGAAAATATTTTATTAAAATTCAAGTGGGGGATTGTTAGTTTTAATGAATTTAAATAAAATAAATTGACTTTAAGTTTTGAGTTGTTACAAAACTATTAAGGAGGAGTTTGATACAATCAAATTACTTTGATTGTGTAAGTTATAAAATTCCATTTTAATAGCTTTTATTGTGTTTAAAGGAATCAATTCATGTTAATGCAAATAAAATTAATTTTGAAAAAAATAACTCCCATTTTCTTAAATCTTTTAGTTGTCTGAAACTTAAGCCTATATATTTTCTTTTTAAAACAGTAGCTTAAATATATGAAAAAAAAAAAAGAGAAAACATGGTCGAAAAAAAAAATCGACAGCAATGTGTTTCTTTTTAGCAAAAAATCGACAGCAATGTGTTTTATATTTTTCTTAAATTTGACTTGCTTCAGCCGAGTGTAAAACAAAAATTATTATTACTTTTGGCTACTGTTTTCTTGCATTTTTTGATACCGAGCAATAATTTTTTTTTTGTTGGGTGTGAGTATACCAATCGGTTTTGTGCAAAATCGATTGAGACAGTGTTTATCTGGGCTTGTTTTATCCTGGGGACGTCGGGGCCGATTACTGCTAGCACAAAATCCGGGCAGAGCCGCGAAACATCTTAAAGAGAGCGACCTAGTCCGCGACTCAACCCAGTTACACTTTTCGCATCCTTGGTGAACGTTAATATTATTTTAATTTGTGCTTATTGTTCTAACAGCAAGTCACTGATTCAAAATAATCAGTACACAATTACAAACCACCCCATTATTTTGTTAGCTAAAATATCTAACTCATCAACAAAACCAACTCAAAAGTTCTGCAAGCTAGAAGTAAAGATGCCAACTTTTTGTTGTGAAAGAGTAAAGATGCAAACTTTAAACATGTATCTTTAAGTATGAAGCAAAACTAGAACTTCCCATTTATCTTATCCTTAGTGTTTTCTCAGCAAGCAAACACAAAAGTAACGAACTTACGACAGATAAAGAGACAGAACAGGAACAAGAACGGAAATTATTCCGAATCAAAATGTGATGAATTCGTATTCGATTCGTTTATTAAACGAATTCTAATATCATGATTCGTATTCGATTCGTTTATTAAATGAATCGAAAACGAATATTCGTTTAGTCATGATATTATTCGATAACATAATTTACCATAATTTATTTACATGAATTTTTCATAAATATATACATATGAAATATGTAATTAATATATTTACTACAAATATCTCACCAAATATCGACAATATTATTTTTCTATGGTAATTATTCATAATTTCTAGAAACTTGGATCAACGAAAGAAAAATACAAACACAGACACTTAAGTAAACACAAATAAGAGAATAATTTAAATAAAACCAAAATAAAACATAAGAAAAAGATATAACGCTTGGGTCGCCTCCCAAGAAGCACTTAGTTTATAGTCCTTAGCTAGACTTTCTCCGAATAACTTCCTTCAAGGAGGCTTCCATGGCTTTAGATGTCTTATACATGACAATGCCATGAGCATTACTATTCAACACTACAAGAAATTACAGTTTTAGCGACGTAATATTTCGTTTCAAAATTTAACGACGAAATTGAAACAGATAATGAAATTAGAGATGAAATTTAGCGACAAAAAAATTTTCATCACTAAAATAGAGACGGAATTTCCGTCGCTAATTAGAAACGAAATATCTATTATGTCGCTAATTAGAAACATAATCTCTATTTCGTCGCTAATTTTTAAAATTTTCAATCCCTCCAAAAATTTATTTATTTCGGTGCCATTTTTTTAAAAAAATAGAGAGAGATTTTCCGTCGCTAATTAGAAATGGAATCTTATTCCGTCGCTAAATAAAAACGAAAACTCTATTTCGTCGCTAATTTTTAAAATTTTCAATACCTCAAAAAATTTATTTATTTCGGTGCCATTTTTTTTAAAAAAAAAATAGAGACGATTTTTCCGTCGCTAATTAGAAACGGAATCTCTATTCCGTCGCTAATTTTAAAATTTTCAAATCCTCCAATATTTTCAAAAATTTACTGCCTTACGAAAATTTCAAATGCTTACAAAATTTACAAATCTTCCCGCTTCTCTTATTTTTTCCTCTATATATACACCTAATTTTTTTTTAACTCTCAACTCCAATACATCATCCAAAGTTTTCCTACTCAATTCCATATACCATCAAAATTTTCATACCTCAACTCTCATTATCAATCTCTCATTTTTCTTTACTCCACTTTTAAAATTTCCTAAGAAACAAACACTAATATTTTTTTCTTTGTAAATGGATAGTGGTGTGTCAAAGTGAAGCGGTTGAAACCTGAAAGGGAATTTACAAACCAAGGGACCACAAACTCAAGGTAAAATTTCATTGATTATAGTGCACGCGGATGATATTGGTAAAACTAGCTGAGAGACTATTCAAGTAATTAAAAGAAATATTATAAATATCAAACTTGAACACATTGTAAGTAAAACATAAATGTTTTAGCTTGATAATAATAGTGATTTCAAACTGACTTAAGCTATTGATTTTATAAAAATGCGTTATTCATTTTATAAACTTTTTGAACCATACTGTCATTTAGAAGGTGAGCAAAAGTTAATTTACCCGCAGAAGCATAATTTGAATGTAATAATCTGCAATTTATGCTGCACACCGGCATATATATATATATATATATATATATTAAATATATAGTTATGGAATAGCTACGGAAATTTCATCTCTAATTAGTGACGGAATTTAGAGACGGAAATACTTCTGTCGCTAAATAGAAACGGAATTTCCGTCCCTTTTTTAGCAACAGAAAAATAGATTTGAAAAGAAGTTTCAGAAAGGTTCAGTTTTTCCAGAAATGTTTTCGATTATAGAAAATGAAACTTTTTTATAAGTATTTCAGTTTCCATTTAAAATTGTCCACTCATTAGGTCGTTCAAACGATCTAACCCCCACTCCCAGTATTTTATTTTACAGATTTACCCGCATGACGAACTCGAGAGGATGGATACCGATGACAGTCACTAAGGTGTTGAGTCCACTAGGTCAAGTCAAAGGGAGAGAGTTTAGTCAGAGTAAAAGTGAAGTCATGTAGCAGTCAATGGTATTGCATCGGTCATTGTATAAAGTTAAAATGTTTATGAATAAAGTTGTAAAAGAAAATATTATCGAGTATAAAATTATCAGTATTGAGTTGCATTTCATGCTATTGAGTTAGGATAATGGTCCCCATACATGAGTCAGTAATTTGAGATGAGTTTAGTACTGATTGTTGTGAATAAACACACAATAATAGAGGTGAATTGAGAGAAAACTCTTCTTTTATATATACCCACAAAAGAATTACAAAGCTTATAATCCAAGCTTTACAAAAAAACTCTCAAACACTTTACTCTCTATCTTTCCTCACGATTTGGGATCAATTACAATGGATTCAGAGGGCTCCTTTTATAGTTGCCAAAACCGTGTGAACAGTGTCACACGGTTTGGCAACTGTCACCAACCATTTTGCCAGCTTCTCTTCACAGCACATACACACACGTTTGCAAGCTGGAAACTCATCACCTATCAATTCTGCTTTCGGTGGATGCTGGCAGCTTCCACTGCCTTGCTGGCTTCAACAAATCTCCCCCTCGGTGAAGATTTCCCAAAATCTGAGCCGACCATTAATCATCCAATCCGGATCCTCCAAAGGATCCTCCCCTGGCTGCATCTGTATGACTGCCTACGTACCCTGAGATGGGATCAAGCCAATCGTAGTTCTCTGAATCTCCCCACTCTGACTATGTGGAGAGTTTTGTCATCCCGGCTATGGCACGACAGATTTCAAGCTTCTCATTCGGTAAGACCTTCGTGAACATATCGGCACCGTTGTCGTCGGTGTGAATTTTCCTGAGTTCTAATAACCTTGAGCTCAGGACGTCCCGTATCCAATGATACCTCACATCGATATGTTTTGACCTCGAATGAAAGTAATTTTTACTTTTACCGAGATAGATAGCACTCTGGCTATCGCAGTACAAAATGTACTTCTCCTGCTTGAAACCCAATTCCTGGACGAATGTCTTCATCCACAGCAATTCCTTGCAAGCTTCCGTCGCTGCAATGAATTCCGCCTCTGTTGTAGAAAGTGCAACACACACCTGCAACCTAGACTGCCATGCCACAGCTCCTCCTGAGAGAGTAATCAGATACCCCGAAGTAGACTTTCGGGTATCCACATCTCCTGCCATATCTGAATCGGTGTAGCCTATTAACACTGGTTCGCTGCTTCCAAAACATAGCCCCTCATTTGGATGTGCCTCGAAGATACCGCATGATCCATTTGATCGCATTCCAGTGTTCCCGTCCTGGGTTTGACATGAACCGGCTGACCAATCCAACTGCGTGTGCTAAGTCTGGCCTCGTGCACACCATGGCATACATAAGACTTCCCACTGCTGAGGTGTATGGAACCTGTTTCATTTCCTCCTTTCCTGTCTCAGTAGAGGGACTCTGCTGCGTACTCAATCTAAAGTGGGTAGCAAGAGGAGTGCTAACCGCTTTAGCCTTGTCCATCTGGAATCTCTGAAGTACTTTCTCGATGTACTCCTCCTGTGACAAGTATAACTTCCTGGCTTTCCGATCACGACCGATCCTGATGCCAAGAATCTGCTTAGCTGGCCCCAAGTCTTTCATCTCAAAAGACTTACTCAGTTGCTGCTTCAAATTATCAATCCTCGATTGATTCCTGCCAACTATCAACATATCATCTACATATAACAGTAAGATGATAAAGTCATCGTCAGAAAACTTCTGAACGAATACACAATGGTCTGAAGTGGTCTTCTTGTATCCCTGCTCCCCCTAACTGACTCAAACTTCACGTACCACTGTCTCGGTGCCTGTTTCAAACCGTATAGGCTTTTCCTGAGTCTGACACAAGTCCTCTTTCCCGCTGACTCTGAAGCCTTCGGTTGCTCCATATAAATTTCTTCTTCCAGATCCCCTTGAAGAAATGCGGTCTTGACATCCATCTGCTCAACTTCCAGGTCGAGGCTTGCTGCTAAGCTGAGTACCACTCTGATGGATGACATCTTCACAACTGGAGAGAAGATTTCATCGAAGTCAATGCCTTTCCTCTGATTGAATCCCTTGACGACTAACTGGCTTTGTATCGGGGTTGTGAAGTGTGCTCCTGTTGCTTCACCCTGTACACCCATTTGTTCTTCAAAGCCCGTTTGCCTCTTGGCAATTTCACCAACTCAAAAGTGTGATTGTCATGCAAAGATTTCATCTCATCTTGCATGGCTTCCTCCCACTTTTCTCTGTCTTCTGTTTCCACAGCCTCCTGATAGCTCTCGGGTTCTCCCCCGTCAGTAAGCAGCACATACTCATATGCAGAGTATTTGGTTGAAGGTCGCCTGTCTCTGTCAGACTTCTCTGTGGAACTGTTGGTGGAACTTCTGGTACTGGTGGTTGATCATGATCATCATCTCTGGGAGCTTCATCACCTGTACCCCCTCCTGTCTGGGAACCTCATCTTCAACTCGTACTGGCACCGGGGTATGAGGTTCTGGATTCACATTTCTGTATTGCTGGGGCATTGTTTTCATATCCTTTCTGATATCTTCTATGGTCTGGTCTTCAACAAAGACAACATCTCGGCTTCTGACAATCTTCTTCTCCACAGGATCATAGAGTTTGTAGCCGAAATCATCCTGACCATAGCCAATAAAGACACATTGTCGCGTCTTTGCATCAAGCTTGGATCTCTCGTCCTTTGGGATGTGTACAAATGCTTTGCACCCAAAGACATGCAAGTGTTGGTATGACACTTCTTTACCTGTCCAAGCTTGGTTAGGAACATTACCTTTCAGTGCGACCGCTGGGGACATGTTCAAAACATGTACTGTTGTGATGAGTGCCTCCCCCCAGAATGTCTTCGGCAGCTTGGCTTGTGACAGCAAGCTTCTGATCCTCTCGCACAAGGTTCTGTTCATCCTCTCAGCTAGGCCATTCAGCTGAGGTGTCTTCGGAGGTGTCGTTTGATGTCTGATTCCTTGCGTCTTGCAGTACTGATCAAACGGACCTCTGTATTCTCCACCATTGTCTGTTCTGATGCATTTCAGTTTCTTGCCGGTTTCTCTCTCCACCAGAGCATGAAACTCCTTGAACACTCCCAGCACTTGATCTTTTCTCTTCAAGGTGTATGCCCAGATCTTCCTTGAATGATCATCAATAAATGTCACAAAATACAGTGACCCTCCGAGTGTTCGTGTCTGCATCGGACCGCATACATCTGAATGTATGAGATCTAGTACCTCCGGTTTCCGTTGAGGCGGGGAGCTCTGGAAGGATACTCTGTTCTGCTTTCCAGCCATGCAGTGTTCACACTTCCGTAAGTGTGAGTTCTTCAATTCCGGAAGAACATTCCGCCTGCGTAGTATCTCCATCCCTGTTTGGCTCATGTGACCGAGCTTTTTATGCCATAGCTCGGCTGCCTCATTACTGTTTACTGTATTTATGCTACTATTTGAAAGCTTAGCATGCATCAAATACAGGGTTGAGTCTTTCTTACCTCGTGCCACGACCATTGACCCTTTAGTGAGCTTCCAGCATCCATCACTAAAGGTGCTACAGAAACCTTCATCATCCAGCTTGCCTGTTGAGATCAGGTTTAACCGGATATCTGGGATGTGCTTGACTCCCTTCAACACTAGCCTTGTCCCGTTCTCTGTTTCAAGGCAGATGTCTCCAATACCGACGGCTTTGGACTGTCCGTCATTCCCCATCCTTACAGCACCGTAGTCCCCTGGTGTGTAAGATGAAAAGAAGTCTCTGCGTGATGTGGCGTGTATGGATGCGCCACTATCTATCACCCAACTGGTCTCGTGGCTGGCAAGATTCACAACATCTTCTTCATACATAATGCAGAATTCTTTGGAGGTCTTCTCGGTGGTAGTAGCAACTCTTTCTTGATTAGAGTCACCATCTCTCCTGGACTGCTCGTTCTTCAGTTTGTAACAGTCCCTCTTCATATGGCCTTTCTTCTTACAGTAATAGTACTCAATATCTCTTGTTCTTGATTTCCCTCGGTTCTTGTCTGGTCTACCTGGGCCTCGGCTTTTACTCCTCCCCCTTCTGGTGTTCTTTTCTGTCACTAGAGCTTCTGAGGTTGAGGCTGATGCTGACTCCTGCATTCTCGTCCTCTTTTCTTCCTCGAAGATCCTGGTCTTTGCCATCTCCATAGTGACTTTCCCATCTGCGGCTGAATTGATCACCGTAGATCTGAACGTTTCCCAAGATTCTGGTAACGTATTAAGGAGTATTAAACCATTTACCTCATCTCCGAAGTCTATGCCCAATCCAGACAATTCCTTCATGGTTCCGAGGAAATCGTTGATATGGTCCGCCACAGCTGTACCTTCCTGGTATTTCAAACCCATCATCTTCTTGATGTAGTACAGCTTGTTGTTTCCAGTCTTTGCTCGGAAAAGCTCCTCCAGCTTTCTCCATAAGACACGTGCATTTATCTCTTCACTGACATGGTTCACGATACTGTCGTCGATCCACTGACGAATAGTACTGCATGTTTTCTGATGAAGATTAGCCCACTTTCCATCGGTCATTCCTTCTGGTTTCTCCTCCAGAAATATCGATCCATCATAGTCCTTCACATACAGAAGGTCTTTCATCCTTCCTCTCCATGTGAAATAGTTTGTACTAGTTAACAAAATCATTTTCCCGTTGCTCCCCTCCATCATAAAAAAATTCTAAGCAGAATTTCAAAAAATGGACCTCACCGTTGCGTCCGGAATGGTCGAAAATGGTGGAAATGACACTTCGTTTGTCAAAATCCGACACAGGGACCAATTTGCAAATTCCAGAAATTACAGGGGTTAAAGTGCAATTTCCGAAAGTTCAGGGGCCAAAGTGCAATTACGGAAAAGTTAAGGGACTAAATTGCAATTTCCAAAAAATCCAGGGACTAAATTGAAAATATCTGAAAATATAGGGGCTAAACGGTAATTTTCAGAAAGTTTAGGGACCTATCTGAAATTTACCAGGCACCGCTGACGTGGCAGCTGACTGGGCTGCTGACTGTGCGATGACGTGTCGCTGACTGGGCTGCTGACTGTGCGCTGACGTGGCGCTGACTGTCGCTGACGTGGCGCTGACTGTGCGCTGACGTGGCGCCTACGTGTCTCGTCTTCTTCCTTGGCTGCGCGTGAAGCGCGTGGTGCGCGTCGGCGAGCGTGGGGCAGTCTCTGGTTGGCGCGTGCGGCGCGTGCGGCTGACTGGGACCTCCGTTCGATCGCCGGAAAATACCACCGTGCTCGCCTCGCCGTGAAACGTCCGATGGTGTGCTCAAAATCGATTTTTGACAACTTTCGTCGGAATCGACTTTCCGAACCGAAGCTTCGTTTCCGAATTTCGGGATCCCTCCGTGGAACCGTAGCTCTGATACCACTTGTTGTGAATAAACACACAATAATAGAGGTGAATTGAGAGAAAACTCTTCTTTTATATATACCCACAAAAGAATTACAAAGCTTATAATCCAAGCTTTACAAAAAAACTCTCAAACACTTTACTCTCTATCTTTCCTCACGATTTGGGATCAATTACAATGGATCAGAGGGCTCCTTTTATAGTTGCCAAAACCGTTGTGAACAGTGTCACACGGTTTGGCAACTGTCACCAACCATTTTGCCAGAGTATTGAGTTGCATTTCATGCTATTGAGTTAGGATAAGGGTCCCCATACATGAGTCAGTAATTTGAGATGAGTTTAGTACTGATGATCACATTCAGATAATCATAGGCTTAGGGGAATAGGTTAGCATATTCCTTGTCGATAACATCTCCTTGAGGGGGATGTTAGAAAAACTCATTACAACTCAATTGAACTTGTTTTGTTAAGGACATTGCCAAACAAAAATGAAACTAACAAACTTGAAATCAAGCGTTCGGTGTATTGAAATCAAAGGTTTGTCTTAGAGTTATAAATTTTCAAAATGGAAAATTTGGTGAATTAAAATTAAGGATTTGGAGGACCGCATGCACTGTCTAGAATATATGTATTTTAGCTCTAAAATTTGATTATCCGGACTTAATTTGGATTGAAAGAACTTGCACACCCCAATATTCATACTTACACTGAAAATGTTACTGGTATTTTATAAGGAGAAGTGGTAAAGGAACTATAGCAATAAATGACTACCTATTATCTTATCTGATTACTTAGTAGCAATAAATGACGAGCAATATAAATATCGTTCTTAATAGCTGTAGCTGATTTCTCTTGCCATTTATTTAGTAGTTCACAGTAAAATATTATAGAAATTTGACAAATTTAGTCAAAAAAAAATTTATTATTTGCTAAAATGAGCTATAACGTTTGAATTTTATCAAAATGATCATTTTATCCGAAGTGAGCTTTGGAGAATCTAAATTCTCCGAAGCCTACCTCGATTTTTTTTTTATTTAAAACTTCAGAGATCAGATCGAATCTCTGAATTATTTCGGATATTTGTAGTCATCTCCGAAATTATTTACTTTTTTGGTATTTTTTTTTATAATATTTGCTTTATTATATATATATATATATTCATTAAAATAAATTTTATTTATTTATGGACTAATTTTTCTAAATTCCCATTTTTTTCTTTAGGGAATTATATGTAACAAAATAATATAATATATATATATATATCTATATATTATATATATATATATATATATATATCAAAATATTTAACTATATATCAAAATGAAAAAGTTATGCATCAAAATCAATGTCAGTCAATACATTATCAGGTTTAGTATCTTTCCCAGCTGATATCCCCTAAGCGTTAACATCTCATGTCATGATCGTTCTATTTCTATCCGAATTACTTCGACTATCCGAAATCATAACTTCAGATATTCGAAGTTTTAATTTTAATTTTTTTTTTTAAAAAAGAAGAAGTTCAATGTAATTTCAGAGAATTTGGATTTTCCAAAATCTATTTAAGAGAGAATGATCGTTTTGACAAAACTCAAATATTATGACTCATTTTGAGAAATATTAAAAATTTTTAGCTAGTTTTACTGATTGTCGAAATATTATTGAATTGTTACCTAATCTATAATATACATATTTATAACTTTTTCTCAAAATTTTTCTTCTAGTCTTGTCTATACAGTTTCCAAGTCAACTTGCGTTTTCTGAAGGATAAACACTTGAACAACTCGAAGCTATAAGAAGGAACTATGACACAATAACACAATAAAAAATAAGTGTTTCAGAGATTCTCAACATTATTATACTAATTGAGCCTTTGCGTGGGTGTTGCGCTTTTATTTTGTTGCCATATAGGGAAATATTTCAATGGCTCATGTATCTTATCTTGCGTTCTTCATTCTCTCTTATCTTTTTTTACTTGTTTCATTGGCTCAAGAAGAATGGGAATTCAATCCGTATTGTTCATCTTTTTCTTGTGGAAAATTCCGCAATATCCATTTCCCCTTCTCGAATCGAACAAACCCCGAGTGTGGATTCTGCGTAGTAGATGACTGCGACAAGCCAACTCAAAAGATTCATCTGGGAAAGGATGAGCCATGGTATTATATCACAAGCATCTCTCGGGATGATATAATTTCAGTTTCAGTTTCTGATCAAGTGTTTCAAAAACGCTTGAATGACCGCAGCTGTGAATCCTTCAATAATTTTACCTTTCCCAGGATTTCTCATTTTATCTCTTTCAATATCCTGTCCAATTTAACCATGTTCAAGTGCCCACCAGGTCTTGACAATGTTCCCATGAATTTCAATTTGTCATGTGATGACTCCATGATCTATTACAATCACCCAAATGATAGTGATCATTTGCCAAGTCTTCCACCTCAGTGTTCACTTATTCAGCTCCCAGTGAACAAGACTCGCAGCACTACTGACTTGTTTGATTTATTAACCGGCAATTTTTCTCTTAGACTGCGCCCTGACTGGCAGGCAAGACGAAGATGTATCGACTGTAGTAGGACAGGAGGCAAATGTCTAATTGACAGGGAGGGAAATTTTCAGTGTTCAAATGAAATTACAGGCTTAGAAAGTCACGGTAAGGTTTCTATACATGACTAGATTTCCAACTTTTAATATATTACATATCAGTTTTCTCTTATGCTGCTACACGAGGTGAAATGGATTTATGCCAATTTGATCATATCACTATAGCATTTTTTTTTCCTTTCTCACACGGTCCTCAAATCCGTGGAAATTCAGTGATTCATAATCAATATAGGAAATGGACACTATCTTCCATTTCTTTCTTATTAGGAAATAATCAGAGTCAAGAATTTTGTTGTTTTCCGGGCGTTTGTCTATGAACGTGACAAAGAAGCACAGAAGACAACTTGAAACTATCGCGATTTTTTTTTAGGTAGCTTTTGAAGAGTCAATGCCTCAAGTCTTTGTTTGTGGTGGTAAACTAAGTAATGGAAAAATAAATTAGTAGTCATTGGTCGACATATCAAAGAGGTTAATTGGCCAATGGCCATGCGTGATTTGCATGACTATCCTAACTATGATCACTTTTTTCAAATCTATTTCTTCAAGTCTTCTCTTTACAATTTCAAGTCAACTTGCGTGTTTTGAAGGATAACACTGTAATTATGGAGGAGAAGCTATAACAGAAATAACACAACAAAGACACTGCATAGTTGATTCTAGGTGTAGCTGCTACTCCTTGCTTCTGTACGTTGCCAAGAATTTTGGAATGGCTGGTTGCCCTTTTCTTGTTTTCTTTGTTATTTTTCATCTTTTACTTCTTTCCTTTGCTAAAGAAGAAAGACAACAATCCAATCCAAATTGTCCATATTTCCATTGTGGAAAACTGGGCCATACTGGCTTTCCCTTCTCCAATCGGACGCATCCTGAATGTGGGTTGAATTGGTAGTAGATGGCTACGACAAACAAGTTCAGAAGATTCAATTGGCCAAGGAAGGGCCTGAAATTCCCTACAAGCACACAATAAATAAACTCTATATATTTAAGAGAAGGGGTAGCCTAATAATGAAAAAATAAAAATCTTTGCCGATTTTACGCTACAAAACTTGTAACTTTACGGATTAAGCTTAGGTTAATTTTCTCAATTATAATATATCACATAATGCAAGTTTCTAAACAATATGCGTATATATAATAAAACATACAAATAAGTAAAGAGTTTAGGGATAGAGAAAATAACACCGTGATTTATAGTGGTTCGTAGGGGTGGGTGCGGTTCGGTTTGGTTCGATTTTTGCTAAAAACCAAACCAACCCATATTTTACGGTTCTAATTTTTTACCTCTCAAACCAAACCATTAAATAACGGTTTGGTTCGGATTGAAAATTTTTTAAACCAGCAGTTTACGGATTGGTTCGGTTCGGTTTACGGATTATTAAATTTAAAACTAATTTTCAGCCACTTAAGTGAAGACAAAAAAAGAAAAAAACTAGTTCATCCAACAAATAGTATGAAGTGCTATGGTGTAAGCTGTGACTCCAGAGAACACATGCACTCCATTAAGGATTGAAAAATGAGCACAATTAATTCTTGTATTTTTTAAAAATTATCTTGAATAATGATGCTACCATAAAACAAAAAATTGAAGAATAAAAGTATTAACAAAAAATTAAAAGTAAAAGTATTAACATACTAATAAAAAGAAAACATAGAATAAAATTAAAAAAAAATACAATTTTTTTTTATAAAAAATATAATTTTTTTAATTAATAACGGTTCAGTTCGGTTTAACAGGTGCGGTTCTGATTAGCTCTTGAACCGAACCGTAAACCGTTTGGGTGGGTCAATCCGAACCGTTAGAAAAAAAACCGTTAATTCTGTCCAGTTTGGTTCGGTTTGCGGTTTGGTTCGGTTCGGTCGATTTTTTTGCCCACCCCTAGTAGTTCGGCCAACAATGCCTACGTCCACTCTTCCAAGCCGCACTTGAAGATTTCCATTAAATTGAGTCTATAACCTACAACAAGTTTTTCGTGGCTCATCCGCAACCAAGATTTTTACACACCATGTTCACTTCAAATCTCTTACAATGAGTTTTATATGTAGGCTCACTCAAAAACCCTTACAATGAGTTTTGACAATAGACTCACTCACAAACCTTTACAATTCACTCTATTGAGTATACCCACTCACAAAGGGATTTCACAACCTCAAATGTTTGATAAAAAGATTTAAAAAATACACTTGGACACTCACAAAGATAATGAAGATTCAAGATGTGAGTTATTTACCCAAGTGTTCTAAGCCCACTACTACTAATATGAAGGTATAGTGTGTGAGCTTGATGTATGAGAGTGTATGATGATGAAGGTTTAGTAAACTCTCAGTTTTTGCCTTATGAGAAATTGTATGAAGGTGTTGGATGTTGGCAAAAATGAAATTGGGGCTCAATTTATAGTACAATACAAATTGCTCCAACAGCTCTGTCTGATACCAGTATGCCGGTCTCCAGACACTGGTATGCCGGTCTCCAGACACCGATATGCCAGTCTGGCACACAACGGCTATATTACCGTTTGAGAATATATCTGTTACACCGGTATGGTCCTTGCCAGTTTCCGCAAGCATGTAACAATTAAGCTCACAGGTATGGGTGACCGGTATAGGACCAGTATGTTCCTTACCGGTTCTAGAGAGCTTGCAAAACATAGGTAGACCGGTATGGCACCATATGATACGTGTCGATTCCAGAGAGCTTGCAAAACAGAGCAGGTCCACCGATATGCCGGTTTAGGGGACCGGTATGCCGGTCTCAGTGCCAAAATGGAGGATTTGAAGGTTTAAAACATTTTGCACATGACCCTAATGCATCTATATGATTGTGCATGTGTCATATGAGCTTAGATACTTAAGTAAACAATTCACTTTACAAATAGAGCCCTAAGTTAAGACTTCATAAGATTTTCTCTGTTTTGCCGCTTGTCTTCACATTCATTGCTCTTCACTACCAACGTACTTCGACATCTTTTTGTAATGTCTCGCTAATGCGCGTCGAAAACTTCTAGTGTTGCATCGTCAAAATCCGTCTTGCGAATTTGTCGCTAAAATCTCTTTTATTTTTTTTATGGCAACCTTTAAAACTTGTGAAGCTTTGAGAGTATAAATTATTGACGATTTTGCTCCCCCCTTCCCCTCAAATGTGTGTCTTCAATATAACTCTATAAAATTTAAACAAACACATTAGTACACATTTTCTCCCCCTTAATATAAGGGTGAGAGTAATACAAGTTTTAATCTCATTCCTATGATTTCGCCACCTTTGACATTATAAAAAAGAATGGAGAAGCAAAATTTAAGTTTTATGAGATACCAATTAAGATGTGCAATAAACATATGAAAGTTTATTAACATTAATACTTAGCATTTTATCCTTATTGCCAAGCAATGTAAAAATCATGCATAGTTCATCAAAATCACTCAAATTAAGTCAATATCCATGCATTTCATTTTCAACCAATAATAATCAATGACAAGGCATATTTAATGCTAAACATTCAAAATGATCACATATATATCATATAACTCATTTATCCTTATGCGATACCAATTGCTACTAAAAAAGATTAATAATTATGATTAAGCATAGGATGATATCAAATGAAAATTAATTGTAATATACTTTGTCTAATAATTAGTATGCTTCAAATCCAAATTCAATTTACCAATTGACATAAGCATACATATATAGATTGGAGGAAACAATACCATATTTCCGTAAATACGGATTTTACCTTTTACCGTTGTCATCAAGTGATGGATCCACCAATTTTCGAAAAGTCAATCATTTTGAGGATTGAGTTTAATATTCTTTGTTGAGTTCTTTCCTCGTCTCTTTTGAGTCTCTGGGATCAATTTGCGTTTCTCATTGATTGACCATTCTCAAAGCTCCCCCTAAAAAATTATTCAAGTGCATTTTGGTACCCAAATTTTCTTGGGTCCATGTGGGTTAACTTTGATTCCTTGAGGAATCCATGCGTTTACATTCACATTCACACATTTTTGTCAATGCACTCAAATATTTGTCATTTCTTATTGCATGTATGCATAACTTATAGAACTTTCAAGTATATTACACATTGGTCTTCTGTTCCAAGTTAAAATTTTGTTTTAATACATCTATGTAAGCTGTAATCAAGTAGTCAGTATCATGAAAAAAAGAAGTAAAAAAAACCTTTATTACTTCTCTGATTGCTTGCTTAGATTGTGACATAAATATTACGTCAGATTTGGACGGGTAGTTCCGTCTATATTTGTTACAATATTGTCAACATTTTGTCATCCAATATCAGTTTGATCACATCATTCTAGTTATTATTGTCTAAACTGATGCCATTTTGTTTGTAAATCGTATCTTCAGGAATTGCAAAACAGAGATGGAAGATACTCCTGGGACTAGGTAATGTATCTCTTTGATCAAATATCTTATTGGTGTGGATAAGAACAACTAAAACGAGTGTTTATTCAGTCCCTTTTGCATTTTTTGGAGGGGGTCGTACCTTCAAATTCTTAAGGAGCCACGTGGATTCATAACCATATCTTAAATCATTTCAAATATCTGTGCTGCATATGAATGAACTTTCATTGAATAGCTCTACATTAAAGATTATTTGATATGCTAGCACCGTTTTTCCCATTATTTCATGAAAAGAAACTGTTGGAGTTCACGGTGAGGGCACAACTTAGGGCACCCATGGCAACCAAGACCAAGTTCCTTCTCTCAGAAACTGAATGTATGGTCTCATGTGTGGTTTGTCTGTAATTTTGGTGGTAGTGATGATCTTCATAACACTTCAGAATTTTCTCCGTTATGTTTTGATGACTATTTCCTGTGATTGCAGGCATAGGAGCTGGATTTTGCATATTGAGCATTATAGCAATTTATGTCAGGATAAAAATCTCATCAGATAATCCAGTAATCTTCTGGAAGAATAAAAATGAGAATTATCGGAACATTGAGGCCTTTATAAGAAACTATGGTTCTCTAGCTCCTAAAAGATATAGTTATTCAGATATTAAGAAAATGACCAATTCATTCAAACATAAACTTGGCCAAGGAGGCTATGGAGCTGTTTTCAAAGGCAAGCTACTTGATGGTCGTAATGTGGCAGTAAAGGTCTTAAATGAAACCAAAGGTAACGGGGAAGATTTTATCAATGAGGTTTCCAGCATTAGCAGGACTTCCCATGTTAACATTGTCACTCTTTTAGGCTTCTGCTTTGAAGGTCATAGAAGAACTCTCGTCTATGACTTTGTGTACAATGGATCTCTTGATAAGTTCATTTACAGAAACAGTTCATTGATGGAAAATGATATGTTGAACTGGGAAACATTGTACCAAATTGCAGTAGGCGTAGCTCGAGGATTAGAGTACTTGCATCGTGGCTGTGGTACACGAATTCTGCACTTCGACGTAAAACCTCATAACATTCTCCTAGATGAAGACTTCTGTCCAAAGATCTCTGATTTCGGCCTAGCTAAAACCTGCCAAAGGAAAGAGAGTATCATCTCAATGTCAGTTGCACGGGGGACTCTTGGGTATATTGCTCCGGAAGTATTCTGTAGAAATATTGGAGAAGTCTCTTACAAGTCGGATGTTTATAGCTACGGAATGATGGTTTTCGAAATGACTGGGGGAAGAAAAAACTCTGATGTGGGTGCTAATCATAGCAGTGATGTATATTTTCCGCATTGGATATACAAGCGTCTAGAAACAGATGAAGAACTTGGATTGCAGGGCATTGAAAATGAAGAAGATAGAGAATATGCAATGAAGATGATAATAGTAAGCTTGTGGAGCATACAGACTAATCCCTCGGATCGACCGACAATGACTAGAGTTGTGGAAATGTTGGAAGGAAGCCTTGATTCTTTGCAAATCCCACCCAAGCCTTTCTTATCTTCTCCAGGATCACCAGCACCGGCACTAGCAGATTCTTCAACTACACATAGTATGCTAACATTGTAATCCCATTATGTATCAAAATAGATTTGGAATTCCCAGCGAACGTCGCAATAATCAATCAGCTCTTCCTCAAATGTTAATTTACATTATTTGCATATATTACATATACAATGGATGTATCACTATGGTAAGATTCAAACAAATTGACTAGCCTAGAGAAATGTGGGGTGCACAAAATTAGAGTGAAGTGGGAAAGAGGGGTTGGTTATAGTATAGGAGTTATGCCACTTTAACTCCACTAGGGCGTTTTCCTTCCATGGCATCCTTCTTATTACGGCAACCAGCGCAAAGGAAAGGCCCTTGCCAGGGCTTTGAGCTAGTGGAGAAGATGGAACCAGCATGAACAGAGATTCCCTCACTCGGAGCAAGGTCAACTTGGCATACAGCGCATGTAAAAAGACCAGATGTTGATTGTACAGCGGATTCATTATTACCCAGTCTGCAAATACAACAAAAATAATGACTTAGATGTAACTAAACATATGTGAGAATAAAGTTATCACAACATAGAAATACATATGGAAAGAGACTTAAGGTTAGATGAAATAGTTGAATACTATATAAGCACAAAGATCTACGACTAACAAAGTTACGAATTAAAACATTGACTCCAGCATCAGAATAAGTTTAGACTTCAGAAAAATCATCAAACGATGATGTGTCTGGCCTAGCACAGCATAAGTTCATTGCAATTTGCACATGAAGACTTCATTTAAGTTTCAGGATTGGGTCCTAATCATTGGAAGAAAATTGACAAATGCAAAACTTTTCAAGAATGACTATCATATAAAGAAAAAACAGTTTTGTTCTCTCAAATTCATTCCACATTTCAACTTTAGAAAAGTACTCTTTCAGTTTTAAGTTCTAATTGAAATTCTAAGAGATCGAGAATTAGATTTAGGAAATTGTTGGATGCTTGTGAGCCTTTGCAATGACAAAATTAACGTTCATGCATGCAAAGGAGACATTACCAACCAATGGGCAAGCATCGCCGAGCCTTCTTCGGACAGTTCTTCAACTATACCTACAGCTGAAAGCTTCTTAGATAGTTTATTTGCGGAATCAAAGGACTTCTTCATAAAATAGCAGTGCTCTCAACTTACTCTGCTTTTTGGGTGGAGGCAAGGGCTGTATCGTATTGTGAGGAGGAATTATGTCAACAACAATACAAGTTGTATCATCCTTCAGTCCCCTTGTCCTTAATGCATCCTAAATAAAGATTTACCAAATGCAGTAAGAAAATGTTCACAGCAATCATTGGTAGCTATATTGGCATAACAAGCATACTAGTTCAAAAAGGACTGGCAACGAATAGTAGTAAAACATCAAATTAAATTACCTTCACCACTTGTCTGGCAGCGAGTTCAGCTGGTAATCCACGGCAAGATTGTGCAGCCATTTCGGAGGATAGGGCATCCCAGATTCCATCAGAGGCAATAATAAGTCTCCCACCCATATTCTATTTCATCATAATTCTGCTTAGTTTAGGGACAATGAATGAGACTCAAGACCGTTATCAAAATGTTTAAAAACCTCACCTCAGCACCTCCAACAATGCTAAGCCTCCCAACTTCACCTCCACTTGCGGTTACTCGTTCCCTCCTGCAGTTGCAGCACAACCATTGATATGTCTATCCTGAATAATGAAAGAAATAAAGCTTTGAGATAGACACACATAGACCCGGCCGGCGGTTCGGTTCGGAACCGAACCGAACCGGCCGGTTACCGGTTCCACAAGTGTGGAACCGAAAACCGAACCGGAACCGAACCGTTCGGTTCCGGTTCGGTTCGGTTCCTTTTTTTTTTTTAATTAATTAAAATAAAAAATGAGATTAAATTTATAAAAAAAAAAAAAAATTTATTACATTGAAGAGCTTGAGCTTAAATTTTTAAAAATTTAAGTTGCTTACGTATCCTCCAAGGGTGAGAAGAATCAAAGCTCACGTAGTTCCATTACAAGTTTTAGTCTTTTAGACATATCCCATTTGTAAATTATAATTTTACAATTATCAATCATCATTATCGGTTGATCCTTCGGCTCCGGTTCCGCTTGCACTTGTTGCAGAAGCATTATCGAACAAATCTTCACAATCATCGGGGGCATCTTCTTGTTGTCTCAGATCAGCTCGAGTCCAATCATCCACACAAGCTGTTGCTTCTAGAGTGCTTGGATGTAATGAAGATCGCCTAGCTTCCAATATATTACCTCCCAACTGAAGGCTTGCTCAACCGCAACGGTGGAAATAGGTGCTGCCAAGATCTCTTTAGCAATAATAGATAAAACAGGATATATATTTTGATGCCGGTTCCACCATTCAAGGATTTTAAAATTTTTACTGCATAAACTTTCATTAGAAAACTCAAAATTTGTAGATAAATAATTATCTAATTCAGGGTTATTAGTTGTCGTATCCCTAGCTTTTTTATTTCGTTGCAATAACCAACCAACGATCCCCTGCGCTAAGTCTTGTTTGAATTACCGGTTCGCTACTACTAGATTGACCTAATGTTCCTAAGTTATATCTTACAATATAATCATTAAATAACTCAATTAAATCATTTCTTAATTTCGTCATTAATCTAGTAATGTCAATTTCATCTAATATTCCTAAATAACCATAATAAGCTTGTAAAGCACCATTCAAACCCTCTAATTTAAATCTAGGATCAAAAACAGCAGCAATAAGATAAAGTAAAGGATTTCTCTAAAATAGTTTAACCATTTTACCTTCATAACAGTAATGGCTTCTAACAAAACAATATCATTAGGATCGCTACTGTCAACATGCTCATCGAGAGTGCCAACAATATTTAAACTCTCAAGAAGAAATAAATGTGCTGTAGGATAATAAACGCCGCTAAAAACTAAAGTAGCATCATTAAAAACTTTTAAAATATCTAAAATTTTTTCACAAATATCCCATTGACTAGGATAAAGTGTGATATTTTGAACATGTTGAGAAAAAAAAAATACATAATGCATCTTTGTATTGAAATGCTTGACATAAAAGAAAATAAGTAGAATTCCAACGTGTTGGAACATCTCTTGAAAATTTAATCGGTTTAATACCATTTATTTTACAAAACTTGGTCCATTCTCTCCTAATTTGAGAATATGACCAAATACAGTTAAGTGCCGTTTTAATTGGATCAAGGAAAGGTGATAATAATTTTAGACCGTCTTGCACACATAAGTTGAGGACATGACATGTACAACGAATATGAAAAAACCGACCCCCTAAATTTGGTTGACATATTTCTTTTAAATCATTGATGGATGCAGTATTTGCAGATGCATTATCAAATCCAATTGTTAAAATTTTTTCTCCTAAACCATATTCATCAAAAATTACCTTCATCATTCTATAAATATTATGTGCAGTATGTTGGTCATCAAAAACTCTAAATGCAATAAGTCGTTTTTGCATGGTAAATGATGCATCAATCCAATGACAAGTCACACCCATGTATGAGTGTGTTTGCCAATGATCACTCCAAATATCAGAACATACAGAAATACGACCTTTCATCTCTTTAAATATTTCATTTAAAATAATTTTACCATCTTTGTATAATTTAAAATATATGACGTTTTGTTGTGTTTCGAGTCATTCTACATGTAGAAGGGTTTAAAGCATTATGCACGTAATTAGTAAAATGAAGTTTTTCACCAAAGCTTAAAGAAAGATGTGTCATACAAGTTAATTTCGCAAATTCTTCTCTATTTTTTGCATCAGAATATTTAAATAAATCTAAAGCACTCGTACCTCTACTACTTGATGATGCGTACCTGGCCATTTGAGTTTGCGTCGTATCAATGCCAAATTCAACCGGATGATGTTTTTCCATGTGCTTGATCATATTGCCATATCCACCAGAAAATTTGTAGATAACCCCACAATAGTTGCAAACTGCTCGTTGTGAATCATCTTCTAGGCGTTCCAAATTAAAATGAATTTTGAAAATATCCGAGGACCGAGCCTTAACTTCTCTTCTCCGTGATTGTGCACTGACACTAGGGCCGCTCTCTTGGGTTGGCATATTTGACATTATGTTCTCAGATGAGCTTGCCATTTTTCGTTTGAGAAATTAGGAAGAAAAATAAGAAAATTGAATAATTGCGATTGCGAATAACAGAATTATAGAAACATGAGAGAGTTGAGAATTTGGTGTGATGAAATTATGAAAAATGAATCCTATTTATAGAATTTTAGAATTTTTTTCATACCAAAAATGCCCCTAAATATAACCGTTTTATTACCGTTATTAGGGGTACATTAGTAATTTTTATTTTATATAATAAAAATATAAATTTTTTTATTTTTTTTTTGGCAGGCACTAGCCGTTGGGGGTCGTAGGGTTCCTGTTGGAACCCTACGGTTCCAATAGGAACCCGACGGTTCCAACCGGAACCGTTAGGTTCCGGTTGGAACCGTCCGAACCGGTGGAACCGTACGGTTCCACCGGTTCGGACCGGTTCGAGTTGGGGTGGAACCCCACCGAACCGGTCCCATTCCGGTTCGGTTCCGGAACCGGTTGGAACCGGAACCTTCCGGTTCCAACCGGTTCGGTTCCGGTTCGGTCCGGTTCCGAACCGGAACCGTGGCAGGGTCTAGACACACATCTTCAACATTATCTTCAAGTCTATGATCAACCGTCAATGTGGAAACAGCCCCACTCTGAGCACCCAGTATACAACGGGAATCGCCAACAGATGCAACAGTTACAGTCCACCTATCAACTATAACAAATGTAGCTGTGGTCCCAGATTTTTTCTAAAGATAATTTCTCCTGAAGATGATTAACAAGTAAATGACATGAGTTTTCGTTAATTTACAACAACAATGTCAAAGATGAGGAATGAAAAAAAGAAATGAAGGAACGAAACATGAACAAGGATAATTCCATGCCTCTATTCTGAAATTCTTTGTCAGTCATCACAAACCCAGCAACCAAGGCCCTAGGTAAAGCCTGAGCCATTCGTCCCGACCAAGCCACGAGGAATAGCTCCCAAAACATATTCAACAAATTTTCCCTTGTATAAATTGCTTGCAGCATTCCCATTGTGCCCGTCAAATATCTGAATCACCCCAAAAGAAAAAGTTAAATTATACAAAACATAAGATAGCTGATAGGAACAATTGAAGGATTCAGCCTAACATTCTGCAACAGAAAATTTCCGGTCCATCCAAGAGAGACCATTAAATCTAACTGAGATTGCATTTCAACTCACCTACAGAAGTTATAATTACAACTCCTGTTTTGTGCACTTTATTCTAACATATTTGTTGATGGTGTTTTCAGGCGCTACAACATTTAAGACAGCACGACAAGGACAAAAGGGTAAATTCTCTGTCTGGCTAAAATCATGTAGCCGATCCGACCAGTTCATGTGAAACCGACCACTTTGGTTCAGATGACCGAGCACTATAGAGGTCGGCAGGAGCGCTCTCAGTATAAAAGATTGTCATGGCCGACCTCATTAAGACCGACCAGACAACGGGCCGTGTTCAAGACAAAAGCACCCCATTCTTATGGATAAGATAAGAAAGATATCCTACTCTCGCAAGGAGAAGAGTCAGAATCCAAAAGGGAATACGGAAGGAGAAGGCAGCACCGGATCAGGAAACCCTACAAGAAGAGAAGATTGAGTCCAAATAGGATTTCTTATACAAATAGGAATCTGATTTCTGTATTATTATAAATAGGAGGGTAGAGCATGTGTAAAAGGGCATCTGAAAATCATCACAAGAGTGAGGATTAGAATCATCAAGCTCTGATTTGTAAAAGCAAAGAAGAGACCTGAGGAGTGTATTTGAGTAATAAAAAGCACCATCCTGTTCTTGCCCGTGGACGTAGGTCGGATCCCAAAATCCACCGAACCACGTTAAATCACCTTGTCTGATTGGCGTATTTTCTTGTTTTCCGCTAAATTTGCCTTTGGTCCCCCATAACCAAACAAATTCACATTGAGGAGGATTACCTCGGGAGTGATATTCAATATTACCCTGAGACCAAAATCCACCGTCAACAGTTGGCGCCGTCTGTGGGGAACTTCACAAAAAGCAGTTCACGTGATAATGGCAAAGACGGAAATCACCAACCAGGAGGTCCGGCAATGGACTGGATGAAAAAATGGAAGATGGCATGAGGTCTATGATGGATCGACTAGAAAGAATGGAAGGAGCAAACAACGAGAAAACTGAAACCGAGACCGGACAAAGGAGGAAGAGGGGGAAAGAGGAAAAAGAGTAGTGGATGTAAGCGAAGACGAGGGACCCAGAAAGAGAGGCCCCTATGGGATAAGATCTGCGGTGGTAGGAAGATCAGAAGACACATGGGAAGAAGAAGAGGAGGAACAATCACCCGACCCCTCCTCCGACAGTTTTTACAACTCCAAGAGGGAGGATAAAGTATAACGAAGACGTACAGGAGACCTCTGGGTTTAAAGAACGCCACGCCCGGGGCGACAGGCGAACAGAAAGACACAGAAGGCGCACGGGGGCACAACCCGTGAAATAAAATCTTGGTTGAGAAAAGAGATGACCAGATGGGGAGAAGGCCTCAAGATCGGCGCGGGAGACACCCGAGGCGAGGAAGAGGGGTCTCCCCTTACGGAAGAAATAAAGGCAGCACAGTTCCCGAAGCGATTTAACATGCCGACCATGGCACCATACAAAGGCCACTCCGACCCAAAATCCCACATCGAAAACTTTGTCCTCCTGATGGAAGTACAGGGAGTAACGGGCGACGCCATATGCAAAGTATTTCCCTTAACTTTAGGGGGGCCCGCCATCCTATGGTATAGAAGTCTGGCCCGAGGAGCATTCAGAGCTTCTCCCAACTTAAGAAGTCGTTTATCCGGCATTTCAAAGGAGCCTGCACCCCTAAAAAAAAATAGGAGAACTAAGGCTCATGAAACAAGGAGACGACGAAACACTGAAAAGCTTCATTGAAAGGTATCACAACACTGTACTCGAGGTCGGAGGGTACGAATCCCAAGAAGCCCTGGAAAGTCTGAAAGGGGCCCTAAGGGTCGGGAAACTGTGGACCCACCTGAGGATCCATGAGACACCAGACTACGCTACCGCACTGGAGGTAGCCGGAAGTACGTCCTACTAGAAAGCGAGGAAAAAGTATCCCGGAGAGGGACAACCGCCAGAGAAAGGGTAACCAGGAGAGAAGACCATCGGCGACCGGAAAGAGAATTCCGGAAGTTCAATCCAAGACCCAAAGAGTTCAAACCAATGACACAAAAGGATCAAGGCAAAAGGCCCGCAACTCAAGTAAACCATGTGGTCCGAGAGGAAGCGTATATTCCCCTAAGCAAGCCGCCAGGGGAAATCATCATGGAGATACGGGAGAAAGGCCTCTTAATAGAGCCCGACCTCAGGAGGTTTCCCCCAGACAGAAAAAACAAAAGATCCTACTGCCTGCACCACAATCTAAAAGGGCACACAACCGATGAATGCAAGGACCTGCGGGAACAAATGGAGGACCTGGCCCGGAACGGGTACCTGAACAATTACATCGACCACGAGATCATGGCCGCCAGACAAAGGGCAAGGAATCGAGAGGTGAACGTCATCGCAGGAGGGGCAACGCTGGCCGGGGACTCTAACCGGTCGAGAAAGAATTACAGCCGAGCACGGGGGAGAGGTGCTGAAAACAGAAAAAATCCCAAACCCACGAGGAAGTCGGTCGACACCCATTATGTTCACCGATGAAGACGCTCAGGGGGTAAGTTTCCCCCATGACGACGCACTAATAATCAAAGCAACAATCGGCGGCACAGAAGTGGACAGAATCTTGGTGGACCCCGGGAGCGCAGTAGACATAATTTCCAAAGAAACTTTGGAGAGCCTGGGGGTAGAATGCACAGCTCTAACCAAAGACATCACCCCCCTGTACGGTTTCGGGGGATCAACGGTCGTCCCGCTGGGAAGAATTCAACTAGCAATGACGATCGGAGCCGCCCCCAAAACCCGAACAATCATGATAAACTTCACTGTAGTAGACTGCATGAGCAGTTATCAAGTCATTGTCGGCCGCCCCTTCATGATGAGAACCAAGGCCGCAATGTCCTGTTATTACTTGAAATTGAAGTTCCCCACACGGGAAGGGATCGGGATCATATGCGGAAGCCAGAAGATAGCCCGCAGCTGTTTTGCCACTTACTCGCGAGAGACCCTCTGCGTGGAAAGAGGCACCAAGAAAGAGACAGAGAGACGAGGACGACGAGAACACGGAAAGACCCTGCTCCTCGGCCCGATAAAGCTGCACGGCTCGGAGCAGCCGAAGAATTAGAAGAAGTAAAGCTATTCGGGCCAAAGAAAAGCATAAAAATAGGGGGAAGTCTAGACGAGGCCCTAAGAAAAGACTTGTTGGAATGTCTACAAGGGTACCCCGACGTTTTTGCATGGGGACACGATGACATGCCCGGAATCGACCCAAAATTCGTAAGCCATCGCTTAGCAGTGAACCCATTACACAAACCAGTAAAACAGAAGAGGAGAATATTCAACCAGGAGCGGTGCGGAGCAATAGCAACCGAGGTGGAAAAATTGCTGAAAGCCGGTTTCATCCGGGAAGTAAAATACCCAGAGTGGGTGTCCAACGTAGTATTGGTGAAAAAATCTAACGGAAAGTGGAGAATGTGCGTAGATTTCACCGACCTCAACAAAGCATGTCCAAAAGACAGCTTTCCCCTCCCAAATATAGACCAACTGGTAGACACAACAGCCTGCCAAGGGCTGCTAAGCTTCATGGACGCTTTCTCGGGATACAATCAAGTCAAGATGCACCCTGCGGACGAGGAGAAGACCACCTTTATCACTGACCAAGGGCTGTACTGTTATAAAGTAATGCCTTTCGGATTAAAGAATGCAGGGGCGACTTTCCAGAGACTGGTGAACAAAATCTTCAAACCGCTCATCGGCACAACCATGCTGGTATATGTCGACGACATGATAACAATGTCCGGAGAACCAAGAGACCATGTGGCCGACCTGAAGAAAACTTTCGAACTCCTGAGGAAACACAGTTTAAAGCTCAATCCAGAGAAGTGTGCATTCGGGGTAGCCTCAGGAAAATTTCTGGGCTACATGGTGAGTTCACGAGGTATTGAAGCAACCCGCAAAAGATACAAGCCGTGCTAGACCTGAAATCGCCCCGGACAGTTAAGGAAGTACAAAGCCTTACAGGAAGAATCGCCGCACTCAACCGGTTCATCTCACGAGCAACCGACAAGTGCCATCCTTTCTTCAAAGTCATCAAAAAAGCTCAAAAAGGGGTCGACTGGACACCTGAGTGCGAAGAAGCCTTCCAGCACCTAAAACAATACCTGGCACAGCCCCCTCTCCTAGCCAAACCCCTCCCAGGGGAGACACTGTATCTATACCTGGCCGTCTCAAAACACGCAGTAAGCTCGGCACTGGTACAAGAGACCGACCATGTCCAGAAACCGGTTTACTACGTCAGTAAAGCCCTGCTGGACGCAGAAACACGATACCCCATGCACGAACTCATTGCCCTATCCCTGATCACTGCGGCACGGAAGTTACGACCCTACTTTCAGGCCCATCCTATCAAGGTATACACGGATTATCCCCTGAGACAAATCTTGCAAAAACCAGAGGCCTCAGGGAGACTAATGAAGTGGTCAGTAGAAATAAGCGAGCACGACATCTCCTACCTCCCGAGAACAGCAATAAAAGGGCAGGCCTTAGCAGACTTCATAGCAGAGCTCACGGAACCACAGGTCTTGGCCGTGGAAGAAGACAGGTGGGAAATGTCTGTAGACGGATCCGCAAGTTCACACGGCTACGGAGCAGGGGTAGCACTAAAAAGTGAAAAGGGAGAAGAAATACTGCTCGCCCTCAAATTCGCCTTCAAAACTACAAACAATGAAGCAGAGTACGAGGCAATACTGGCCGGACTAAGGCTATGTACGGTAGTAGGGGTCCACAACGTAGTGATCAGGAGTGATTCTCAGCTAGCAATACAACAGCTGAAAGGGGACTTTCAAGCCAGAGAACCAGCCATGGTAGCTTACCTAGCCGAAGTGAAGAAATGGGTGGAGAAAGTGGGAAACGTACTCTTCGAACAGGTCGGACGAGAAGACAACTGCGAAGCAGATTCCCTAGCCCGACTCGCCTCTTCAATAAGGACAGAAAACCCCAGGGTAATCCCTCTTATATACCTCCGAGAAAGAAGCATAGGGAGACAGAGGTGGATGTACTAGAAGAAGAAGGCAAAGATTCATGGATGCAGCCGATCAGGAGATATCTGGAAACAGGAGAAACCCCTAAAGATAAAAAGGAGGCCAGGAAGCTGAAGTTCAAGAGCACCAAGTTTTCCCTGATTGAAGGAGTACTCTACCGGAGAGGATACACCGTACCCCTCCTAAGATGCTTAGCACCAGAAGAAGCAGACTACGTGCTCAGGGAGATTCACGCAGGCATCTGCGGAAGCCACGCCGGGGGAAGATCAATCGCCTTCAAAGCCTTGAGGCAAGGGTTTTACTGGCCAACCATGCACCAGGATGGCGTGAGGATAGCACGGAAATGCGAAGGTTGCCAGAAAATGCCAACCTCTACCATCAACCGGCAGAGCAGCTGACCACCATATCCAGCCCCTGGCCCTTCGCACAGTGGGGGCTAGACATCATAGGGCCGATGCCGAAAGGACGAGGTCAGGCAAAATATGCAATCGTGGCCATAGACTACTTTACCAAATGGGTAGAGGCAGAGCCCTTGTCCACCATCTCGAAAAGAAGGCCACAGAGTTCCTGAAAAGAAATATAATCTGTCGGTTCGGAATCCCCCAAGCAATCATCACCGACAACGGAAAGCAATTCGACAGCAGGGGATTCAGGAAACTTTGTGAAGACCTCCAGATAACTTTGAAATTCGCCTCGCCAGCCCATCCCAAGTCAAACGGGCAGGTTGAAGCCACCAATAAAACCATCAAGTCAAACCTGAAAGCTCGACTCGGATCAAGCAAAAGCCTATGGGTCGAGGAGCTACCGGAAGTACTGTGGGCACACCGGACGACCTTCAAAGATTCAACGGAGAGACACCCTTCTCCCTATCATACGGATGTGAGGCCGTCATCCCAGCAGAGATCGGAATATCAACCCACAGGGTCCGCCACTTTGAGAACGAGCGGAACGAAGAACTCATCAAAAACCACCTCGACCTGATCGAAGAAAGAAGAGAACAGTCAGCAGTAAGAGCAGCAATCTACCAACAGAGAATGGCCCGCTTCTACAATAGGAGAGTTCGGACCCGCTCCTTTCTAACAGGCGATCTAGTGCTAAGAAAGTGACTCTGAACACCCGACGACCAGAAGAAGGGTCGTTAGGTGCCAAGTGGGAAGGACCCTACAAAATCACCGAAGTAGTAAGACCAGGGGCCTACATCCTAGAACATCTGGACGGCACGAGGTTGAAGAAACCATGGAACGCCGAAATGTTAAGAAAGTACTTCCCGTAAAAATCAACTTTCCTTTCTTCTATTTTCTTTTTTGCAGAAACCGGGCAAAACACCGAATAGGAACAACTGTTGTAAAAAGGGCAGCACGCCCCCAAGCATGAATAAAAATTCCTTGTCTGGCAAAATCCTTTGAAAGCAAAACCACCGGGACTATTCAAAACTTCAGCTCGGGGTCGGGCGATGTCCCACCGAGTCTGCTCTTTGGACTGGGGACGTAACATTCCCCCAGGCCAAGTGATTTCAAAAAGCTCGGGGTCGGGCGATGTCCCACCGAGTCTGCCCTTTGGACTGGGGACGTAACATTCCCCCAGGACCAAGTGATTCTTACAGCTCGGGGTCGGGCGATGTCCCACCGAGTCTGCCTTTGGACTGGGGACGTAACATTCCCCCAGGACCAAGTGATTCTTACAGCTCGGGGTCGGGCGATGTCCCACCGAGTCTGCTTTGGACTGGGGACGTAACATTCCCCCAGGACCAAGTGATTCTTACAGCTCGGGGTCGGGCGATGTCCCACCGAGTCTGCCTTTGGACTGGGGACGTAACATTCCCCCAGGACCAAGTGATTCTTACAGCTCGGGGTCGGGCGATGTCCCACCGAGTCTGCCCTTGGACTGGGGACGTAACATTCCCCCAGGACCAAGTGATTCTTACAGCTCGGGGTCGGGCGATGTCCCACCGAGTCTGCCTTTGGACTGGGGACGTAACATTCCCCCAGGACCAAGTGATTCTTACAGCTCGGGGTCGGGCGATGTCCCACCGAGTCTGCCCTTTGGACTGGGGACGTAACATTCCCCAGGACCAAGTGATTCTTACAGCTCGGGGTCGGGCGATGTCCCACCGAGTCTGCCTTTGGACTGGGGACGTAACATTCCCCCAGGACCAAGTGATTCTTACAGCTCGGGGTCGGGCGATGTCCCACCGAGTCTGCCTTTGGACTGGGGACGTAACATTCCCCCAGGACCAAGTGATTCTTACAGCTCGGGGTCGGGCGATGTCCCACCGAGTCTGCCCTTTGGACTGGGGACGTAACATTCCCCCAGGACCAAGTGATTCTTACAGCTCGGGGTCGGGCGATGTCCCACCGAGTCTGCCCTTGGACTGGGGACGTAACATTCCCCCAGGACCAAGTGATTCTTACAGCTCGGGGTCGGGCGATGTCCCACCGAGTCTGCCCTTTGGACTGGGGACGTAACATTCCCCCAGGACCAAGTGATTCTTACAGCTCGGGGTCGGGCGATGTCCCACCGAGTCTGCCCTTTGGACTGGGGACGTAACATTCCCCCAGGACCAAGTGATTCAAACAGCTCGGGGTCGGGCGATGTCCCACCGAGTCTGCCTTTGGACTGGGGACGTAACATTCCCCCAGGACCAAGTGATTTCACTCAGCTCGGGGTCGGGTTACGTCCCACCGAGTCAAACTCTTCGTTTGGGGAGGAACATTCCCCCAGAACCAAGTCCTTCACTCAGCTCGGGGTCGGGTTACGTCCCACCGAGTCACCTCTTTGGTTTGGGGAGGACATTCCCCAGAATCCCAGTCTTTTCTCAGCTCAGGGTCAAGATTACGCCCCACCGAGTCAGCTCGGGACCGGGGACATAACATTCCCCCAGGGTCCATCACTCATGAGGCAAGATACCCCTCCGATCATGCTGACGGGGCCTTAATTGAGAAACAAGAAAAAAAAAAAAGAAATAAATAAATAATAGACATAAATATACATGTGTATATAAAATTATAATGTTATTACACAAAGTAAAGTGTACATAGGGCCCCGGTAGGGTTACCCTTTTCATTCAGCCCGCGCAGGGGCAGGAATTTCTTCCTCAGATGGTTCAGGTGGCGGGAGAAGCGGCTCGGCATCGGGAGGAGGACTATGGCTTCAACCTCGACAGCAGGATAGACCTCTACTTCAGGGACGGGAGGAGGGATCTCAAGGCAGTCCTCGCCGGAGGATGGAAGATCAGATCGTCCTTCTAGGGAACTCCAGAAGCCGGGACGACCGAAATCGGATCAGGATTCATAACCTCCTCGGCAGGTGGAGGGAGCCATTTCGGAATTCCTCCTCGGAGATATCCCCCTTGCAATAACTGATGGCCGCACGGATGGGGTCCATATTCAAATCTGGCAACACCATCGGTATCAAATCAGCACAATCACCAACTCCCTCAAGGCGGATAGCCTCCTTCTCGGCCTCAAGCTCACTCTCCCTCTTCTCAAGCTCGATCTCTCTCTCCTCGAGATCGATCTCTCTCTCCTCAAGCTCGGTCTTCTTTCTCTCAAGACATCCCGAGCCCTCGCCTTTGCCTCTTCACTGGCTTTCAACTTGGCCTCAGCACTTGCCACCTTAGCCTTCAAAACGCCAATCTCAGATTGGGCGGTCTTCAAATCCTCCCGGGCAGTGTCAGCAAGTTTTCGTTCCAATGAGGCAGCAGCCTTAAGAGCCTTATTCGTTTTGAAGTTCTCAACGGCAGCCAGCTGAAG
Organism: Zanthoxylum bungeanum; assembly: GCA_019454045.1. NCBI lineage: Eukaryota > Viridiplantae > Streptophyta > Magnoliopsida > Sapindales > Rutaceae > Zanthoxylum > Zanthoxylum bungeanum. Next base: position 77,562 of record SKCR01003298.1, read on the forward strand.
GTTCTCTATCGTCCCCCTCCCGGTCAGCCAGCTTTGCCTCCACTTCGGAGAGACGATTTTGAAGCCTCTGGGCCTGACCACCCTCGGACAACAAAGTCAGAAGAAGACCCTTATTCTTGGCCATGAGGTAGTTGGCCTGCACACAAAAAAGAAGGAAGGAGTCAATACATAAAATAAAAAGAACCAAGACCCAAAAACCGAGAAGGGAAGTGAAAATACCTTCGCCATCTGAGAACTCATCTCAGTCACAACACCTTCGGAGATACATCCTCATACCTCGAAACCTCCCCCGGGGGAATCACCTCGGCCAATTCATTGAAAGCCGGCACTAAGTGTGAGTAGGCTCCCGGATGTTTTTCTCCCAAGTCATCCACCCCGAGGACCACAGGGCCCTTCCGTTTTTTTAGAGGAGCCTTCAGAGGACTTCCTCCCCCTACGGACGTCCTTCCTCTTAACCGGAGCAGCTTCCTCCTCTTCTTCTCTTGGACCAGCTCGGTCTCCTCGGACCCAAATTGACGCCTCCTCTTCCTAAGAGCTTTGGCGGACTGGTGAGACGAGCGGACCCCGATGATTGTGCACCAGGAGAAGAGAGACCCCGAGCAGCAGGCTGGACATCTCCTTGAGACGCCCTCTCAGCCCCAGCAGTGTCAGGCTGTGCCCGGGAAGTTCCAACATCAGCACGGCCGGCTTTCTTCATGGTACCGGCCAACTTCTCAAGAAACTTAGGCCTCTTCGACATGCCTACAAAAAAAGAAGAAATCAGGGACCGAGCATATAGCAAAGATATCAAACATGATGAAACAACAAGGAAGATCATCAAACAGCCATCAGACACCTACCTATCCGACCAGATACTTCCGGAGGGACGGTCTGAATGAGGCCTGACTCAACAAAGGCCGCATCATTGACCAATTCCTCCAGGGGCAGCATATCCCCGAGCCCAATGTACCCGCCTCCGAACCTGACGAGAAACCTTTGGAGCATCTCGCCAACAAGCTGGGGGAAACCAGAGAAGTCAGAAACCTAAGAAACTAAGAACGGGAATAAAGAAAGGCAAAAGGGTATTAAACTCCTAACCTCCAGCTCTGAAAATATCCGGAACCGAGACGTCCTCCTCAAACGATCTCAGGACCCGACCCCAGTCCCCAGTAGCCCAGAACCAAAGGTCTTTGAAGTTCTTGTTGGGAGGAGTTGGGAGCTTCTGGACAAGGTTGGCGAGCTTCATAAGCAGAAGGTAATACCAACCGTAGTGAGTCTTTGGGTTAGACTTCAAACGGTATAACCTCTTCACCTCTTCCAAGCAAGGTACACCTAAACCTGCCCGGTGCCAGACCACATATATGCCGGCCAGAATCCTCCAGCTATTCAAGCTCAATTGGCAAGGGGCAAGCTCCATCTCGGCCAGCATCCAAGCGAAATAGCGTTGCATCGGCAGCCGCAGCCCACATTCAAAAAGATAGGAAGAAGCGCCACCGAGCCCTCATCAGGCTGACTAGCACGATCCATCGGGCCTGGAACTTCAAGGGCGATGTCTATCGGATATTATACCGCTGACGAAGAAGGGCGAGATCATCCTCGGTTATCTTGGAGGGACGGTTCATATCCAGAGCCGACGACCCAAGTTCACCAGGCTCTGGGTCCTTCCGAGGAACTCTCTGATGGTAGGAGTCGTTTTCGATCTCAGAAGCAGTAGGGGTAGTGTCAAGGTCTTCTACACTAGGTGCCCCTGAGCCCGAGGAGAGCTCTTCAGCAGGGGGAGTTGAAATCTTGGCAGGCCTTTCGGAGGGAGAACTATTGTCAGACATCCCTGACACCCAGAAAAACAGAGAAGGGAGGAGAATCAGTCTATGAGGAGCTACCCACGGTGTCCATGCTAAACTAGATAGGGAGTCTCTAAAAAGTGCCCTAAAGCAAGACCCAGCAAAACCACAAGTCTCTCCCTAAGCAAAAAGAAACACTGCATAAAGAAAAGAGGAGAGGTCGCTCAGAAGACTTACTTGTTCTTCTCAAAAGCAAGAGGTTATGCGGCGCGGTGATGCCCGTTCCTTATGTTCGCAACACAGAAGAAAAAGACCACAGTTGAAATCCGAGACACAGAGAGAAGCGAATCAACAGAGAATGTTTCCAGAGAGAAGAAGAAATTGCCGAAAAGAATGAACAGTGAAAGCCTCGTCCTCTTATAGTCGTGACAAAGGCGCTCGTGACCATTGGATCTAAAGGAAGGGCCCGGATGAACGCCAAGTGTCGGCTACAAAAGGGGCCTCCCAAGTTCAAACAGACGGCTGAGATCAGCCCACTGTGAAAACGCCTCTGCGCGGTCGATTCGTCCCCTCTTTTGGCGGGAACCCGGCGGATGTTTGACAAGTGTCGAACATTAGAAGAAACCCTAAAAGTTGATTTGATAGGCATTTAAGAAGACATGACGGTTGTGCGTCTCGAGGAAAGATGATTGGAACGGCAAGAAAATTCTTTTTTGCATCCTGGGACGACTACCAGCGAAGACAATCAGCACACCCTCTTCATATAGTTCCCGGTACCAACTCACATACTCGTTGGAACCGAGAACTAGGGGACAGATGTTGATGGTGTTTTCAGGCGCTACAACATTTAAGACAGCACGACAAGGACAAAAGGGTAAATTCTCTGTCTGGCTAAAATCATGTAGCCGACCCGACCAGTTCATGTGAAACCGACCACTTTGGTTCAGATGACCGAGCACTATAGAGGTCGGCAGGAGCGCTCTCAGTATAAAAGATTGTCATGGCCGACCTCATTAAGACCGACCAGACAACGGCCGTGTTCAAGACAAAAGCACCCCATTCTTATGGATAAGATAAGAAAGATATCCTACTCTCGCAAGGAGAAGAGTCAGAATCCAAAAGGGAATACGGAAGGAGAAGGCAGCACCGGATCAGGAAACCCTACAAGGAAGAAGATTGAGTCCAAATAGGATTTCTTATACAAATAGGAATCTGATTTCTGTATTATTATAAATAGGAGGGTAGAGCATGTGTAAAAGGGCATCTGAAAATCATCACAAGAGTGAGAGATTAAATCATCAAGCTCTGATTTGTAAAAGCAAAGAAGAGACCTGAGGAGTGTATTTGAGTAATAAAAAGCACCATCCTGTTCTTGCCCGTGGACGTAGGTCGGATCCCAAAATCCACCGAACCACGTTAAAACACCTTGTCTGATTGGCGTATTTTCTTGTTTTCCGCTAAATTTGCCTTTGGTCCCCCATAACCAAACAAATTCACATTGAGGAGGATTACCTCGGAGTGATATTCCAATATTACCCTGAGACCAAAATCCACCGTCAACATATTAAACCAAGGTTAGAGAAATTCTTTTTATCCAATGTCTTCAGCACAAGAATTCTTTTACAGAATTCATTAACCCTGTTATAAAAAAAGTCCCAAAGAACCATGCACTACAATTTAAGTTGTTTGGACTTACATAAAGAAGCATGCATTTAAGTTCCTAAATATTAGTCCTTGGAGAAGGTAATCATTACTAAAGTTAAATATTCGTAAGAGTAGGTAAATTTACCGCAAATACAGAAAATGTAGATGAAGGATTTCCTGG
>SKCR01003299.1:0-67287 GCA_019454045.1 Zanthoxylum bungeanum
AGATTAACATTCATAATGGTTATGAATAAATCGTTCATTAGAGAATCAATGGTACTTAAGGTAAAAATAATTAGAGGGGTTTAATGGACATTATGACCTGGCTCTAATTACGAGATACTCATTAAGGGTTAATCCGTATGTAATGACTATATCGATAGACACCGACGTGCTTCGGCTTAATATCTATCTGCGGCAATGAGAGGGCAACTTCGGGTTTTTAGTGGAATAACTTAGAGTTAATAATTTGGAATATTTAATTAAGAGCTTAATCAATATTTCGAAATTATTGGAGCTCAAAACCGTAGGTCCATTTGCTCCCCGTGCTAGCTCGATATACTATAGCAGATTAAATATAATTGGATAGTCCAATTATATACTCACATATGTATAAATATTATTAATATGATTATTAATATTATATTGTCACACTTTAAATCATAAGTTAAAATTTAAGATATGGTTTTTATAATTATTTGATAATTAAGCACATGTTATTAAATTATATCTTATATAATTTAATAATGGTCGAATTTAGAATTTCCAATTTTTTGGGTTTTAGAAACTCTTGCCTTTATTTTGGAAGTTACACATTTTAAAATGGTGTTAACTTTTCATTTCTTGTAACATATATTTCTTTATGGAAAGTTAATATTGATGTTACAAAATTTATATTTTGACATGTGTTTGGTCGAAAATTCAAGGTGGAAATGGGAAGGGTTTGTTTGTTTTGGAAACAAATAATCCTAGGTATAAAAATAATTCTAACTTTCTTTTTTTCCCAAGCCTCTCATTTGCAACCCTAGCCACTTTTCTTCTTCTTCACAATTCTCTCAAGTGTTGAGAAAAACCAAAAACAAGAACAATAAGAAAAATAAATTAAAACTAGTGTGACTTATAATCTCTAAAGAGTTTAGGGATTTATTTAGTGAGTGTAGTCCATCCTACATTTTGTTGGTGATGAGATATAGTTCGGAAGACTTCTTGGTGTCGAACGAATCTCTCTATCTTCTTTCTTCTCCCTTGATTCACGGCAGTGAGCATTATTTTTGCTCATTGCCGCACATTGTAGTGGTGATACGAAGCTCGGTTTGTTTTGTATTTAATCCAGAATTTCTTGGGAATAGTTCAGTTTTGTACTGCTCTTCAGGGGCTAAAATAGTGTACAAAACAGTAACAAAAATTCAGTCTTGGTGTTAATAACATTCGGCCTTTTGGTGAGAAGGGCAGAAAAATTTTCAAATCTGATCCGAGTGCCTACCGTGTTTCCGTTGTGCTATGAAAGTGGTTTCTACATTTGATTCATCAAACTAGTGCACCTTATACCCCACAACAAAATGGTCTCACTGAGAGAAAAATAAGACGTGATAAATATGGTTAATGCTATGATGATGCATGCAAAATTACCAACGAATTTTCCATATTCATAACAGAATACCTTCAAAGAAAATAAAAAATTCTCCTTATGAAGTGTTAAAAGGTAGAAAGCCTAATTTAAGCTATTTGAAGGTATGAGGCTGTTTGGCCTTTTATATAATTCCAGATCCTAAAATAACCAAGTTAGGGCCTAAAGCTCTTAAAAGTTTCTTTGTGGGATATGCGGAAAATTCGAAGGCATATAGATTGTTGGATTTAGATTCTGGTGTTTGTTGGACAATTATGACCCATATCGTCACTATTTGTACAGATCATGGTGTTGTTGTACAAATTAACTATGTGACAAAGGAGATTGCACTCTTATCATTTGTGATTAGATCACCTAGATGTATAAATGATAGGAGGTCCCTATGATTTGTTCCTGGATTGAGAATGATATGAGACAATATCAATCCACGAAGGATAAATCATTAAATATCCCTAGTCAGAGTATTATCGAGATTGGACATCGATAAATACGTAAGAGGCTAGTATTACACTTGTGCGCGTTGTGAGGGCACAACAACATAGTTATCATATATTTGGGTATAGGATACTCATGCAAGTGTAATAGGAGGTTGTGTTTTACCGATGGTACGGGAAACAGCTTCGCTCTGGATAGACCCCTCGGAATTCCATTGGTAGTATGACTATGTGTCTATGGAAGTCCGAAATCAGGGTAGGTGTATTTGGTCTTAACCTAAGACTTGCACCGCTAATACTTGCGACAATCAATATACTTTGGTTGCGGTCGTCCAGGGCTTTAACAGGTTCTGTGTACGCCTATGCTGGGTATATTGAGAATCGTAGTGTGTTGGGTGTGATGTCAAGACAAAAGTATCACTCTAGTCATATGGAGATGATGATCGCGTAGGGATACAGAACTGGTTCTCTAAAAAGGTTGCAACCGTCAGGATAATATGACTTGGCATGATTATCCGATAATAAAGAGACTAGTTGCTCGTAATCCGATATATGCTTCGTACGAGGCAGACACTGTACCAGCCCCAGGCCTTGCATGTGATCATCCGATACTGGATCGAAATACGCAATACTACATATACTACGCCTGATATAGATCCTTTATTCCTGTAAGGATATTTCTGGAGAATTGGGTAGGCATGGCGCTTTGCTAGAAGCCAACCTTGTCTTGTAAATCGGTAAAACGTAATACTTGGTACTTACGTGTTCGGATAGTCCGACGACCGAATTTACTGCCAACATATCCGGGGATCTCATGGGTCGCTTCCCAAAGATTCACCGATGACGTATGACTCGCACTTGTAATTAATCTGGGATTAATTAGATGAGAGAGAAAATTAATCTGGGATTAATTGCGGAGATATTTTATCTGGGATAAAATATCAATAAAAAGAGAGATAACGATTAATTTGGAATTAATCGGTAAATTAATATATTTGATATATTAAACGAAATTGGATTTCGACGCGGAATTAAAATTAGATTTTAATTCGGGCGAACGAGTTAATTTAGAATTAATTCGTTAGCGACGTGAATAGTGACTTCACTAGGCGTAATCATTTAATTACGTCGTAACGGAAAATTCGTTAATTTGGAATTAGCGAACCCGAGCCCGAGATTGTTTGCGAGTGCATTCGCATTTCGAATTCGAGTGCGGCACGCAAGTCATATCAAGTGTCAAATCAATAGTCGCATCAAGCGTCAAATCACTTGTCACTTTGAGTGATGTGACTTGACAACTTGATTGATATATGTGACTTGATGGGAGTTGTTGAAAAGCTTTTAAAAGCTTGAGTGACATATATTATTATTATATGTTTGGTATATGTTAAATTGATTTTAGAAATCAATTATACTTTACACATTTTCAACCCTCTCTCTCTCTCTTTCCTCTCTTCATCCTCACGCCCATGGAGGGCCAAATTCTTCACTGGTTTTCTGCAAAAACCGTGAATGAGGGAAGCAAGTGTGATGGTTTTTTTGGTAAAAATCAATAGAGCTAGCACTCCGAGAGACATGTGAAGGTGATAGGGAAGTCCACCCATGAGCCGGGAATCGTTTCGCAAAGCTTGGAGCTTGATTCTTGAAGCTTGAAGCCGAAATGGAGGAGGCCAAAACAGAAACTGCCGAGCAGTCCAGTGGGTAGAAAAGAGAAATATTGTTGCCTCTAGCGTCGCTCAACCAATCGATGTGAGTATTCCACAACTCCCTCGTTGTATTCGCTTGTGTTTCATGCTTGTTTATTGATCCTTGGGACCTTAGCAAACTCCAATAGTGTTATTATATAATCCAGAGATGTTGAGTTCTTAGAAACAAGTTTTCTTAATAACTCAAATATCAATCCACGATCAAATAAAGAAATTTATGACCCTATAGTAACACAAGACACCAAAATGAATTCTAGTACTTCTTCTAACAAACGAAAAACTATTGAGTCACACATTGAACCTAAGATGACTCAAAGAGTTAGAAAAGAGAAGAACCTAGGTCCTGATTTTATATCTTCATAAGCACTAGTCTTATTGGTTGAAGAAAATAGATATGAAGTATTAAATAAAATCCCATTTGTTTTAAATTTGGAAGGGGGTCCTAAAAATTTTAGTGAAGCTATGAGTTCAAGAAATTCTACTTTCTGGAAATAAGAAATAAATAATGAAATGGATTCTCTTTAATCAAATAGTACATATGTTTTGGTTGATTTACCTCATAGTTCTAAACCCATTGGATGCAAATGGGTGTTTAGAAGAAGGTACAATACTGATGGTTCTCTAAAAATCATCAAAGTAAGACTAGTTGCTAAAGGTTTAGACAAAAGGAAGAGATTGACTATTTTGATACATATGCTCATGTAGCAAGAATTACTTCTATAAGGGTGTTGTTTGCCTTAACATCCATTTATGATTTATACATTCATCAAATGGATGTTAAGACGACATTCCTAAATGATGATCTTAATGAAGAGGTACACATGGAGCAACCTGAAGGTTTTGTGCTTCTTGGTAATGAAAAGAAAGTTTACAAATTAGTAAAGTCCTTGTATGGTTTAAAGCAAGCTCCTAAACAATGGCATGAAAAGTTTGATAGTGTAATAGTATTATATGGTTTCAAACATAATGGGGCAGATAAGTGCATTTATTCTAAGTTCATAACTACATATGGTGTGATAATATGTCTCTATGTTGATGACATGTTAGTAATAGGAACTAATATACAGGGACTAAATGACACTAAGAAGTATTTAACCTCTGTGTTTAAATGAAATACATGGGAGAGGTTGATACTATCTTAGGAATCAAAGTTAACAAGCATAATGAAGGATTTGCTTTATGTTAAACTCATTACATTGAAAAAATTCTCTCTAAATTCAATTATTTGGGTATTAAAGAATTTAATACCCCATTTGATGTTTCTAACAAGTTAGAAGAGAATCCAGGAAGATCTGTCGGCCATAAAAATTTACATTTAGTGGTGAAAAATAATTTCGCCACTAAAATTAAATTTTAATAACGAAAAATATAGCTTTAATGGGGAAATATTTACCCCACTAATTGATCTAAAATTGATGCATCTCCTTCTTTTCGAGGCCTCTTTAGTCTTTAGCTATGCCAAAGCAAATTTCTCTTTTTTTTGTTTACAAAACCAAAACATTCACCGCTTCCACTACCATGAAACCCTAATCCTCCATTTTTTTCTTCATCAAAATGAAACCCTAACACTCTTCAACTATTCCCTCACCACTTCTTCTTCATCACAAATCCTCTTGTAAATTCGACGGTTCCAGCCTTTTCCTTTCCTAAATCGACATTTTCTACCCCCTCTTTATTCATCCAAGCTGAAAGCCTTCTTGCAAGCTTAGAGCCTCTGCTTCTAGTAAACGAAAGAATTGTAATTGCTGGTGACTATTCGATGGGGCTGTGTTGTCCGTAGTCATTTTATCTTTGTAGGTGAGAATGATAACATAACAATCTCAAACTCCTATAATATGCTTTGATTACCTATTTGAAATAATTATAAGTGCCCTAAAGTATTTGAAATTCATGTTTAAGAAAACACATGAAACCCAGAAAATTGGGTTTTTGCTGCAACAAAAACCCAGTTCTGGGCTTCTGCTGCTGCGAACCCCAATTTTCTTTGTTTCTTCTTTCACTTTTGCTTGGATCATTTTTAGTTTTTGTCGTGTGGGTTTTGGTTCTATGGTATTGAAGTTTTTGGTTTTGTGAACTTGTAGCTGATATTTGGTTTTTGTGAATTGGGTTTTGTGTTTTTTAATTCTAGCTTGATGGGATTGTGAGGGTTTTGATAATTTTGTTTTGAATTTTATTCAATATGCAAGTTTTAGTACTTCATCTAGAATTCATGGATACTTGTGATAATGGGTTTTCGTGTTGATGTTTAGACATGTTATGGATTAATGAATTTTTGATGTTACATTGGAAGTTTGAATTCTCTGTTTGCTATTGTTATTGTTATGTTTTTATTTTCTAAAAATGTGGATTAAGTTTTAAGGTTTTTTTGTTTGTTTGTGCCTCTTTCTTTTGTTGATCTTGTTGGGAGAACTTATATTTGTTCTCTAGAATCCGTATATCTTGTTCATGTTTGTGTTGTAGAAGGATTGAAGCCGTGATCCTTTATCTTTTAGTGTTGATATGCTAATAATAGAAATAACTTGAAAGGTATAAAAATTACCAACTTATTGTTTTATTAGTAATATGTATATTCAAGGGGTTAACTGAGCTGACATTCATATATTTGCTTGTAATATATTTGGCAATGAGTTTTGATTAATGCTTAACAGCTGATATTGTCATTTGTGGGTGCACACTTGTGACCTTTCTCAAGGTTTTTGATATTATATGGGATATTTTTAGTAGTAGTTAGAAGAATAATTCATCCCCTCAACATAAACATTATATGTACTTAAATTTGCAAAAAATAAATTTATGTAAAGTTGCTTAATGCTTAATTATTTACAGAGGGATGTCTATAATTGGTGGCAAATCTCAGAGAAGATTGGTGGTATATCAGAACTTTAAAAAGCGATAATGATATTGATATTTAGTGAATAAGTATGAGGAATTACTAAAAGAAAATTTACCATGCCTATCATTTTCTGGGTTTCTGCAGCTGCGACCCCAGTTTTCTGGGTTTCTACAGCTGCGACTCCCAGTTTTCTAGGTTTATGCTGTTGACATGATAGTTTCCAACCTTTAAGACTTTAGAACCTAACTTCTGTTCTTTTTTTCCCCTCTCAGTCGATGTTTGTTGGTTTGTGTCCTAAACAGTAAATAAATTAATATTCACAACTCCCAGTTCTTTGTTTTAGTTTTCATATTTCATTATTAAATTTTATTTTTAGGGTTTTACTCAATTCTTTTGTCTCTCATTTAGCTTTAGAACTTAAGCCCCAAGTAAATCAAATTTTCATCTATCCTTGAGCTGCTGCTTACATTTTAATTTTTTTCTTCGGATAAATACTTCACTTTTAATCTCTCTCTTTTATCATGTTTTTTTTGTGTGTTAAGAAGTTTGATTATTCTTAACAACAAATGCATAAATTTATGCCTATAAAATTACCTAGTGATGACATTAATTCTTACTCCTTTCTTGATTTTTCTTTTAGAGCTAGCACATTCTCTGGATCTATAGTTGGAAAAAGTATTGTAGCTGAGAAGGTATGTCTTTCTTGTTATGTACATTTATTTGGTTTTGATTTTCATATTGTTGTAATCCATATTTGATAATGCATGTTTATTTGGTGAATTCAAATTAGGATATTACAAAGGAAGCCAAATAAGGTGTTTCACGATGGATAGAGAGTGGATTAATCATAAAAGTATAAAAGATAGGCAAACTCCCAAATATAAAAATGGTATTAATGAGTTTCTTAATTTTGCATTTAAAAGGATGGGAAGCAATGGAAAAATAAGAAGTCCATGCTACAACTATTTGAATTGTATTTTCCATGATAGAGATGTGGTTTTCACTCATTTGATTGTTTATGGGATATTAAAAGTCTATAAAATTTGGTTTTTGCATGGAGAAGATAATGAAGATAAAGAAGTAAATGAAGATTCTGATGGGGATGAAGATTTTGATGGATTTGATGAGACAGTTCCTTTAATCCATGATATAACAAATGTAAGATCTATTAATTTCAATGAAGGTGTGGTTGAAGTGGGTTGTGATAGTATGGAAAATGACCACGTACATGAAAAGTTTACTAGATTGATGGAAGATGCCGAGCAAGAGTTATTTCCTGGTTGTAAAAGTTCTCAAAGTTGGAATTTATTGTTCATATTCTCCATTTAAAATGCATCAATGGTTGGAGTGATAAATCTCTAACTATGTTGCTTGGCCTTTTGCGAAAAGCCTTCCTTCATGATGACAAATTTCCAAAAAATTCCTATGAAGTAAAAAAGTACACACATGATTTAGGTTTGAATTATACTAAGATTGATGTTTGTAAGAATGATTGCATACTTTATCGAAAAAAATATGCTAATCTTCAGAGTTGTCTGGTCTGTGGATGCTCAAGGAAGAAAAATGGTGGCTATTGACCGGTGTAATCACACGCGTATAACGCAAGCGCACGTATCGTTAGTATAAAAAGTATCGATCCCACGAGGACTTAATACCTAAGCTATTAATTTATGAAGTCAAATTTTTACAAGTATCTACTAGATTGGTTGTTGATTGGATGGTGACTTTAAATAAAAGACAAATAAATAAAACAGTGCGAAAGTAAATTATGGGAAAATTCAATTTTAAGAAACTATCTAGGGTTTTGAATCATTCCAATATCTTTTTAAAGATGAAGTGGTTATCTCATGTTTGTGTAATATATTGGTTACTAACTTGGAACACGAAATTATGCAAAAGTCTATGTCGATGGTCAGCTGTAAATACCCAGTGTAACCCAATTAATCATATGTTTATGTCAACCAAGTTACCTGAATTCATTAAGATTAAGTTCCAATTGTGGCTACCCCCATCCGACAGGTATATGTCTATCCTATAAGGAAATATATTAAAAGGTTATATATCCTAAAGGAATATCGTGAGCTATTAAGTCTAAGACTGAAATCTAAAATTCATTTGTCAAGTTTATTTTAAGTTTACCACATCAATCTTATTAATGGCCAGTTAACAAGAAGCATTAAGCTTAAGACTTAATAAATAAACCTTTATATTACGCAAACTATAAAATAACCATTATAAACCGGTGATATTGGCATAAAGTAAAAGCTGGAAATTAAAAAGGTAAAAATACAATAAAAGAAAATGCTGGAGTTAGAGGATCCACTTTTATTACTTCTATTTTAGATATCTCCCATATTATAATATATAAACTTTACGAGATATTACCAACCGACCATATAGGCGGTATCCTGATTAAGTCAAATTTATAATTAATTCCAACCGACCATACAGGCGGTATCAATGTTTAGTCAGATTAAAACCAATTTTAAGATTAAGTCAAACCGACCATAAAGGCGGTATCCTATTAAATCAGGTTTTAAATAGTTTATATATTATAATTAAGGGAGATTAATCTAAATATTAGTAATAAAAGCTTGACCTTTAACCCCAGCAGATGGGAGTTACCTCCTCATGCTGAATAAAGAAAATAAAGAATGAAAAGTAAAGAAAAGAAAGTAAAATTACGAAAAGTAAATAAAATTAAATATTGAAAGCTGTAAATAAACAAACAAGATACAATCTTCTTAGTATTCTTAAGGAATTCCTTAGAAGAAAGTATGATTTTACAAATGAAATTCGGTCTCTATTTATAGAAAAAATTTACTTCACGCATCGCAACGCGCCGTAGATTTTTGACACGTGGCTTGAGTTTCACGAGATGGTGACACGTGGCGTCGGCTGAATGATTAACTGAATTATTGGCTCGACGTCGCGACACATAAGGGTATGCCCGTCGGGACGCTGACGTCAGCAATGACGTGTTCTGTCGGCATTATGGGATGATGACACTTGTTCGGTGCATGTTAGCAGATTCGGCTCACGTTAGCAGACAGCTCATTTTATCATGGCGCATTTTAGCTAAACGGCGCATTTTAGCAGTAAATTTACATTTTTACCCTTTTTGTCTGTTTTCCACTATTTTGACCCCAAATTGCCTCCAGAGAGTCCTGTTATTTTATTTATCTACAAAATACCACAAAACACATCAAAATATTCACAAAACTCAAGGAACTATATAAAATATTAAGTTAAAGGAGTGGAAAATAGTGATATATTTACCACTCATCACACCCCCAAACCTAAAATTTTGCTAGTCCTCGAGCAAAACAACAAGATAAAATAACATAAACATCTTTAAAATAAAATTAAACTAAGCCACTTTTGTAGGGATCACGGTTGCATTTAGCATATACAACAAGCTTTAAACCTCTAGGTGTCCCTAGTGGACGAGTTGTAGTCTCGTGAAGGCTTACAGTGACGATACCCACAAACGTCAATATAAAACTAATGCACACAAAAGCAAAAAAGACAAGAGAAAATAGAATAAATATGTTAGTGACTAAACAAGTGAAACTTCTTGTCCAAGTTAAGAGTTGTTTTCTTTCTTTATAAATTACCGAATAAGTAAATTCTCTATATACACAATCAACAAAATATTTGTAACATCCCAGATTTTCGGGACTGTTTTAAAAGATTCCCGGACGGATATTTTAGTCTCGGAGCATGAAGATGATGAAGAATAAGAGTTCAAGTGATGTCATATGGGTTGGAATATTAGATTATGAATTTTCGTCGCGTCGGAAAACGCGAGGGATCAAAAGTCAGTTACGCGATTTTCACAAAACGCATAAAGTTTACAGTCTTGGTCACAGAAGGAGCAACCAAACTCCGATCGAGTTGATTCTTGAACTATCAGACTCGTTTTTCCGAGACGAACAACTTTTGTGTTGAACACTTTTCGCGAATCGCATCAGAAGGGCTCCGAAATTGCGATATTCCAGAAGGTTCCAGGATAGGGGCTGATCAGAAATTTCAGGGGGACCATTTTGATATTTTCCCAACTGAGTATATATATATAACCCCATAGTTTTGATAAATCACAAAATGGGAAAAATTTCCAAATCCTTCAAAGTCGACCCCCCACCCCCAATTTCGCCTAATGCTCGCGCCGGCCACTTCCCGGCCACGTCGGCCGGTGCGACGGTCGGGAAAGAAGCGCCCGGCCACCGTGCGTCTTTTGGTGGTCGGCGATGACTCTGAATCGCCGGCGAACGGCGGGAAACGAAGGAGAAAGAGTGCGATGTGGGTTTCGTGGATCTGGTTCGTCGGTTCGTTTCACGGCCCGAGCCACCTACTAAATCGAAGCCCTCGACGAGTACTACGAGTATGCGGAGTTGGATTCGCCGAACAGCGGCCGTTGGTACGCAAAATGAGGGAAAACGCACGCATGAACAGTAAACCCACGACGAACAGTAGCTTCGATCGGAATTCCGTGGCCACCAGCGCGTTCGTATGGCCGTTGCTAGTCCGAATATGCCCTCGGAATTTCGGTACGACTTTCCGTTCAAAATTCATTATTTTAAAGTTTACAGTTTTATATTCGGATGTTTCCGGTAGTTCCGTAGTTTAACGAATTAGCATGAAATGAATTGAATATGATTTAATATGTTAAAGCGATGCTTGTGGTAGAATTCGAGAGAAAACGGATTAGATTTGATCGATCCGATAGAATTAGCGAGTTTCTGGTAAAACAGAGTTTCTCGCGCGACCGAGCGTAGATAACCGTAACCATGAAAATAGTATATATATGATATTGCGAGGGTAATTTGGTGATTCCGGAGTAGTTCGGAGGGTTCGAGACCCTTTCGTAGCGTTTGCGGAAACATTTCCGCAAGATTTACCGCAAACGCCTAAAACGAGATTCTAGGCTACCCAGCTAGTTGGAACAGTATAGAAAGATATGTATTAGAGTAATGAAACTTAAACCGTAGTATCGGAGATGACTCGGGTGTTCCGGGGAGGTCCGAAAGTTTAGTATAGATGGGTTGAAAGTTCCGCAAATAGCGGTTCTGACATGTTTTGTTATTTGTTTGACAGATCGGACCCGGATCGCGGGCGTTCGCCTAGCCAGGTAAGTAACTCATGTTATGAATACTTAAGAGATTTATTATTGTTCGGAATTACTAATATCATAAGTTGTAGATATTTATGTGCATGAAACATATAGACATATATATATAAAGATGAATGTAGAAGAAAGAAGCAGGTGTAATTATATACACATATAGATAAGAACAAGCAATTATAAGCAAGGGTATGAGTAAGAGATAAGTATGAGCATATAGAAGTATAGAGATACATATGTAGGTATAAACCAGTATGTATATTTAGATAAGAGCATATGAATAAAGTCATAAATATAATTTAATGAGACTTGGGTTTGGGGGTTGTAGAAACTACACCCTAGGGAATGAGATTAAAGTTATAAATGAGACAAACATATATGAACTAGTGTTATGAAGGAAAGCTTGTAATTTATGCATTATATAGGAATATTAGCAACCTGAGTATGAATACGAGTATATAAAGTGATAAAGAGCATAAATGAGTAGTATATGCATAGCATGAGAATATATAAAATATTATGACATGAGATTCTTGAGCACAAGTTGATAGTTAGAAAATGGCAAATCAGATTGAGAACTAAGACATTGGAACTCATATACGTTTGATGTCTGATATAATAGTAGAGCTTCGATTGTATGTGTATGAATATAAATTATGCAATATATTGATTATGAGCCACCAGCAAGGTAAGTTATAGAGGTAAGCTAAGTTATGATGGTTTGAATGTGTGCATGCATACATAAATATAGATATGTATGAATGTAAGATAAATTCAGCATGTTTTAGTTTGAGCAAGCATTCTGTTGATATTTGAACATATAGTTTGTAAGATCATTATGGATGGAGTCATGGCTAGAGTAGAGAGGAGCATGAGAATTGCATATATGCATGTGCATATGTGTGTGTGTTAAGATTTTCAGAGATTGAGTTGCAGTTAACAATGTTTTTGAAATTCAAAGTGTTTTAAAGAAAAGTTGTAGATGCTTTTGAAAGAAAAATATTTCGGAAAAGTTTTTTTTTACAGTTTTGAGATTCGATTTACGTTTTCAGAAATAAAGTTTAGAAACAGTTTTTCAGATTACAGTTTTCAGTTTTAAGATACAGTTTACAATTTCAAGATACAACTGTCAGTTTTATTTAGATACAGATCTCAGTTTTCAAGTGTAGTTTTAAGTCTTCAGATACAGTTTTCCAGAAAGAGAAAGTAAAGTAAAGTTTTCAGCAAAGAAACTTTTAGATAATAGTTTTTCAGAAAGAGTTTTCAAAGAGAATCTTCTAAAGACATAGCATGTTGAGTAAAGTATGATTTGCAATTAGTGCATATAAATCATGTATTCTAGTAAGTTATTTAAGATGCATATAGTTGATGATAATGCATTATAGTATGAGTACATTTAGATGCATATAGCTAACATTGATACATGGTATCATCATTATGTTTATATGTATTTTTTGATGATGTTGGTATGAGATGTAGGGCTATATGAGAGATTCTCCTTGTGAATGTTTAATGTGTGATAAATATTTGAAGGAAATAACATGTTGAAATGATTACATGTGTATGTATGCATGATCAGTGATAGTAGGTTAAATATCTGACAGAGATAATATTTTAATACAACCGACTTGATGATATTTCAAAGAAAGTAAGAATAAGAGGTTTTAAATTAAAGGCCAGAACTAGATACAAAGTAAATATATAGAAAAGTGGAAAGATATTAAAGTAACGTAGTGGATACGTAATGAATCTTGGTACAATAGATGGATTATAGAGCTAAATGATCATAGTATAGATGTTCAAAGTTTAAGTATGAAACAAGATGTAAGGGGGTGTGAGTTAGAACAGAAATCTTTTAATAAGTGGTATCATCTAAACTTGAATGAGAGTTTTGCAGTTAGCTTAGATTTGAGAATTACGTGAGACTACATAGACAATTTAAGTCATCAATGTATTAAGAAATAAACCTTGTATGATGTTTGTATGTTTAATCTAGGAGCATAGTTACTTACTGAGTCATTATGACTCACACCACCACAGTTTGTAGTTTTACAGGTCAGTAGCTGTCATATGGAACCAGCAGATGCTCGGTGAAGACTTTGAAGATGGTGGATCGCCCCAATTGCAGTCAAGAGAGTCCTGGGTCGAGTTATGGGTCCTCACGGCCCTTTGTATGGTTTTTGTATTTGCATATCATTTGTATAAGTCATGTAATGGTATAGTTTCATTTTGAGTTCTGGCCGGAGGCCAAGTGGTTTATATATTGTTCATTGAGTCCAGGCCTGAGGCCTTGTTGATGAATGCATTGATGTTGAGTTACCGGCCTGTGGCCGAGATTGTATGTTCCTGCTGTATATGGATGCTGGCTACAGGCCAGGTTGCATGATGTTACGATTACATTATGCCGAAATTTCATTAGAATTAGAGGCTTATGGAGGTGGGTTTAGCATGTCTCCTGCCGGTAGCATCCTGGCCTAGGCGGGATGTTACAATATTAATCAACTCATTGTGCCCACAATATTCATAAGTGTAGTTGAAAAGAGAGTAATATTTGTGTCCTAAAGTTATATCAAAATCACACCCTTTTTTTAGCAATATAATATTTTTCTGATTTTTCTGATTTTTTTTATTTATATACAATATCATCCATCAATGTAACGAGCTTTGGGCCAGTGACTCCTAAACCAGTTGGCTTTAGAGCACTAGGTGTTAAGACACCCTTATAGACTTAATTACTCGGATTTCAAATAAATATATTTTTTTTACAACATCTTTAATCCATGTAACGAGTTTTAGGTCAGTGACTTCTAAACCAGTTGGTTTTAGGGCACTGGGTGTTAAAACACCCTTACGGACTTAATTACTCTGAATTTAGACTTTTTTTTTACTCAATCATTTTTTAGATGTTTCCTCCAATTAAACTAGAGCACTGAATATTACAAACTTTTTCAATTACAACTCATGTCTGTATATTACCATGCATGTTGATAATACCTGTCAACCGAGCATATGAAGGTCCATTTTAGTCAATTTTATGGAGAATTCACAAATTAAATAATTCAAAAGGAAATAAACAAAAATTAACTTGTTACGAAATATGTTGAGATACGTCTCAGGAGTGGAAATTTCTTACACAGTTATCTCACACCAATTTCCCCAGATTAATCAAGTTAAAAACAACACAAAAACATAAAATATTTTTTTTATTTTTATTTTTTGAATTTTCTTAAATTTTTTTAACTAATAATCAAATAAAAATAACACAATAAAAATAAGATACTAGTCAACTATTCCGTCCCCCAAACCTAAATGAGACAGTGTCCCCAATGTCTTAAAAAGTAGAAGAAAAGTTTAGAAACAGTACCTGATTAGCTGAATTTCTACATCTAAATGAAAAATTAAATGTTAAGATCCAGATTTATCCGACGTTTCTTACCACAATCATTATCAGACCAATCTATCTTGGAAATGATAGGGTCAATTTGTGGTTCAAATGCTAATATTTGGTCAATTAAATCTTGGGCAGTTCTGGCAGTAAAGAGGCATTTTTTACAAGTTTTGATACGAATCCATTTCTCCGGGCATCATCAAGAAATACACAAAGTAAAGCATAAAATCCATCAGCGTTGAAGAGTCCAATCGATTTCTGGTGTATGTTCAAGTTCGCCCAAGATAATACTGTAAAAATTTCCTCCATCGTGCCCAAGCCACCTGGCAAAACAATAAAAGCATCAGCACGGTTAATCATTTCCACCAGTCGTTCAGACATACCTGGTACAATTAGTTCTTCTCCGTTTGATGGTCCAATAAGATTCGCATCTGCCGATGGTTTTGAGATGATTCCCAAGACTTGACTGCCTCCTTCATGTACAGCCCTTGAAACGATCCTCATTAGTCCAAGATTGCCACCGCCATGTACTAAGTGCATATTCCTTTCAACTATGACTCTACCCAATTCATGTGCTGCCGCAACAAATTCTGGTTTAGAACCAACCCTAGTACCACAAAACACACAGATGTTTACAACTCATCTTCTTGAATTAGCTTCCATTTTTAACTCTGGATGCCTTCAAGAGTGCATTGATGAGTTGAATTTATAACACCTGAAAAAAGGGTGAGTAATAATAACACTAGTACCTGTGAAATGACAATTATTAGTTAAACAGTGAAATATTTCATGAAAGTCAAAAAGTATGGATCCTGTCGAAGAAAATAAAAGAAAATAATAAAACTAATCATAAATATTAGATATATTCAAAGAAAAATAATATTTACAGGAAGTAACAGCTTGAATGGCGTCTATGCGTCGGAGACAAGCTTCCCATCCAATTTTCTTATAAATTGGCAAACATGGTCTTTTAAAGTCAGATTCCAGAGACTGAATTGTTGTCTTTCTTTACGAAATTGTGTATATAACATGTGAATTGCATGATGCACATATCCACTGGAATGCGTCTCAAGAGTCTTAGATATGTCATCCAAAGACTCATTACTCAAGCCATCCCTAATGAATTTAATTTTATCTTCACGGTTATCTGACACCATTCCTAAAGAACGACAACGAGTATTACATGTCATGTGTGCACATTTATAGCAAACACTCATTCTTTTAGCTCTTCTCTTATTAGAATAATTGATTCTTCCTAAACCAGTCAGATATGAAATAAAAGAGTCAGAGGACTCACATGCCAATCAGACCGTGCTTCAATAATCCAACGAATGTCATTAAGAATACTTTGATCATCAGAAGGCCTCATCGAACCATTCGAGTTTTGTAGACTTTCATCAAAGAGTTTTGAGGGAGAGAATGAAATTGCTTGTGAAGATTGGCGAGAACGTCATCCATCCTGAAATGTGACTTTACCTACACAAATTAAACACACACAAAATAAAACACACCAGATCATAATATATACATAAATTGCATGGGTTGCCTCATTGCTAGCGCTAATTTTAACGTCGTCAGCTAGACATGACTGCCCAAACATTAGGCTGGATATGAAAGTGTGACACTTTTTTTTGTCGCTCAAATGATTCTCCCCAGTAGTGTTTGATACACTGACTGTTGGCTTTGAATGTTTCGTTGGTGTTGGGATCAAGTAACTCAACAGCTCCATATGGTAAAACCTGAGTAATCAAAAATGGGCATGTCCATCTTGATTTCAACTTTCCAGGAAAAAGTTTCAACCTTGAATTGTATAATAACACCCGCTGCCTTAGTTCCAGTTATCTGCGCATTATTTTTTTATCATGCCATTTCTTGGTATTTTCTTTGTATAATCTGGCATTCTCATAAGCCTGTAGGCAAAATTCCTCCAATTTGTTGAGTTGGTGGAGTCGTTTTTCTCCTGCTACTTGTAGATCAAGATTTAACTTCTTCAGTGCCCAGTACGCCTTATGTTCAAGCTCCACTGGCAGATGATATGCTTTCCCAAACACCATTCGATATGGGGACATACCAATAAGTGTTTTGTAAGTTGTCCGGTAGGCCCATAATACGTCATCTAGTTTTGTAGCCCAGTCTTTCCTTGTTGATCCAATGGTTCTCTCCAAGATTCTTTTGATCTCCCTATTTGAAACTTCAACCTGTCCATTGATTATGGATGGTAGGCAGTGGCAACTTTATGAGTAACTCCGCATTTGGATATGAGTGCATCGAAGTATCTGTTGCATAAATATGTGCCACAATCACTGATAATTGCCCGAGGTGTTCCGAAACAAGTGAAAATATTCTTTTTAAGGAATTTTATCACCACTTTTGAATCATTTGATGGCTGTGATATTGCTTCAACCCATTTGGAGACATAGTCTATTGCAACTAGTATGTACAGGTTTCCGAATGATGGAACAAATGGTCCCATAAAATCAATCCCACATACATCAAATATCTCCACTTCCAGAATATTTTGCAAAGGTCCTTCATTTCTCCTCAAAATATTTCCCGTTCTCTGACACCTGTCACATTGAAGAGCAAATAAGTAAGCATATTTAAATAGATTGGGCCAGAACAAACCTGATTGTAGGACTTTGGCTGCAGTTTTATTTTCACTGAAATGTCCGTCGTATGGTGGTGAATGACAATGCTGTAGAACACTATTGACCCCCTCATGTGGAACACAATGTCTCAGTAATTGATCAGCATGACATTTGAATAAGTACGGCTCATCCCAGATATAGTGCTTGACTTCTTTGAAGAACTTCTTTCATTGCTGATGAGTCCATTCCAACAGCCATTTTCCCGATACTATGTAGTTGACATAGTCAGCATACCAAGGGACATCGTGTTGTTTCATGGCAAACAATTGTTCATCTGGAAAAGTCTCTTTGATTGTCAGTTCATTGCCAACTGTTTCTCCATTCTCGAGCCCTGATAAGTGATCTGCCATTTGGTTTTCTATCCCTTTCCTGTCTTGGATTTCCAAGTCGAATTCTTGCAGTAGAAGGACCCAATGGATCAATCTAGGTTTAGCATCTTTCTTTGCGATCAGGTATTTGATTACTGAATGATCTGTGTAGACCACCACTTTGAGACCCAGCAGATAAGAGCGGAATTTATCAAAAGTAAACACAACATCAAGTAACTCCTTTTCAGTGGTTGTGTAGTTGAGTTGAGCTTCATTCAGAGTTCTGCTGGAGTATTAAATGATGTGGAAAATTTTGGTTTTGCATTTTTCCAAAACTGGACCTACAGCAAAGTCACTGGCATCAACATCACCTCAAATGGAATGGTCCAGTCTGGTGCTACTATGATGAAAGCAGAGACCAGCTTCTATTTTAAGATCTCAAAAGCTTTGTGGAATTCTTTGCTGAAGTTGAAAGGCACATCTTTCTCAAGAAGATTGCACATAGGTTTAGCAATATTTGAGAAGTATTTGATAAATCTCTTGTCAAAGCCAGCATGTCCGAGAAAACTCTGAATCCATTTGACAGATGTTGGTGGAGGTAGTTTTTCAATTGTTTCGATCTTTGTCTTGTCTACCTCGATTCCCTTTTGTGAGATCCGATGTCCCAGGATAATGCCTTCATGCACCATGAAGTGGCATTTCTCCCAGTTGAGTACCAGGTTGGTATCTTCGCACCTTTGCAACACTTTTTCCAGATTTTACAAGCAGTGGTCGAAAGAGTCTCCAAACACAGATAAATCATCCATGAAAACCTCTATACTTTGTTCCAGTATGTCTGAGAAGATGGTCATCATGCAACGTTGGAGTGTGACAGGAGCATTACATAGTCCAAATGGCATCCTGCGGAAAGCAAAAGTACCATACGGACATGTAAAATTGGTTTTCTCCTGATCTTCTGGGGCGATGACAATTTGATTGTCCCTGAGTATCCATCCAGAAAATAATAGAACTCATGTCCTGCCAATCTGTCTAGCATCTGGTCAATGAATGGTAGCGAAAAATGATATTTCCTTGTTGCTTTGTTCACCTTCCTGTAGTCCATGCATACTCTCCATCCAGCACCGTTCTTGTTGGAATCAGCTCGTTCTTTTCATTTGTGACTACAATAATTCCTCATTTCTTTGGCACACACTACATAGGACTCACCCAAGAGCTCTCAGAGATGGGGTAGATGATGTCGGCATCCAACCATTTGATAATTTCTTTCTTCACGACCTCCTTCATGATTGGATTTAGTCTCCGTTGATGCTCCACTGTGGGTTTGTACTCGTCATTAATCAGAATCTTGTGCATGAAAAATGATGGACTAATGCATCGAATTCCTACTATAGTCCAACCAATGGCTTTCTTGTGTTCTCGTAACACTCCTAGTAACTTTTTTTCCTGCTCCAATGTTAATGGCGAAGAAATAATCACAGGTAAATCAGAAGAATTTCCTAAGAATGCATACCTGAGATGGTTAAGAAGTAGCATTAGCTCCAGCTACGGTGGTTCTTCAATCGAAGGCTTGATTTGCTCATTTTTCGGTAGTTCCAGACTTTCCACTTGTGGTGTCGATTTGAAGTGAAATGGCTTGTCAAGATAGTTGATACATTCTAAAATTTATGTATCTAGCTCGTTGTCAGTCATGTTGGTGATGCAAGCTTCAAGTTTATCTGTGGGAATTGGCATTGCATCAGTATCCTAGATGAGACTATCTATAACATCAATTCTGAAACATTCCCCTCATTTTCATCACTCGGGAATTTCATGGCTTTGAAAACATTGAAGGTAACTTCTTGGTCCTGTAATTTCATGGTTAATTCTCCTTTTTGTACATCAATAACAGTTCGACCTGTAGCCAAAAACGGTCTCCCAATGATGATATATACATATTTGTCTTCCTCCATGTCAAGGATAATGAAATCTGCTGGGAGAATGAGTTTGTCGACTTTGACCAGCACATCTTCAACTACACCTCTCAAAAATGTGAGCGTTCTATCAGCAAGTTACAGAGAAATTGAGGTGGACATTGCTTCTCCAATTTGCAGTTTCCTGTAAATCGAAAAAGACATCAAATTAACATTAGCACCCAAATCACACAAAGCTTTACCGATATAATGTTCTCCAATGGTGCATGGGACAGTGAAACTGCCAGGATCTTTCAACTTTGGGGGAAGTTTCCTCTGAATGATGGCACTGCACTATTCTGTTAATGCTACTGTCTCGTAATCTCTCAATCTCCATTTTCGTGAAAGAATATATTTCATGAATTTGACATAGCTGGGCATTTCTTCCAACGCTTCTGCAAATGGAATGTTGATATGTAACTTTTTGAAAACCTCCAAGAATCGAGAAAACTGTTGTCCATTTTACTTTTCTGGAGTCGCTATGGAAAAGGTGGAGGTGAAGTGAATTTTTCTTGATCTTTTTCCTTTGCTTATTTTCCTCCATTGTGGAACTTCTTCAATGGAAGCCTTGATTCCAACATCTTTGTTGATTTCAGTACCGCTTTTCAAAGTAATGGCTTGACATTGCTCATTCCATCGGTTCCTTGGATTTGGTTCTGTGTTGCTGAGAAGATTTTCTTGCGGTCTATACCTCTGAGCATTGACCAGTTGTCCAATTTGATTTTCCAGTGCCTTTATAGACGCAGATTGGCTTTGAAACATAGCATCGTATGTTGCTTGTTACTTTTTGAACATCTCTGCAATCCATTCTTTTATATCTGGTTCTTTTTCATATTCCTGGCTTTTATTTTGTTGTTGGAATCCAGGTGGTGGATTATTCTTTTGCTCTGAATTGTTGCTCCATGCGAAATTGGGATGATTCCTCCACACTGGGTTGTAGGTGTTGGAATATGGATTGTTCCCCTGTCTATTGAAATTGTTGACATAATTCACCGTCTCATCATGTTGGTTTGTCTCTGATTCTGGTGCTCTTCCATATGATGAACATGTGGATCCAGCATTAACTTTCATGTTAAGAGTTTCCAGATTTTTACAAATCAAATAAAACTTGGCATTCATTGTTGTGTTGGCTCTAACTTCATAAATTCCTGCGATTCTTTGGATCATGCTCATTTCTATTGGCCACAAAGAATTGTTGTTGGCCATTTCTTCAATTAAGTCCAAGGCCTGATCTTCTCCTTTTTGTTGGGTTCCTAGAACATTCCAAGGATCTATAAGTCATGATTTATATATGTGAATACTCAAAGAAGTTGCGGAAAATACTTACAATGATCGGTTGGATGGATGTATGAAGTTCAAAAACTTTTTGATCTTTGAGAAGAGCTCTAAGCTTGCTTTGAGTTCCAACTCAAGGGTAAGAATCCCTATCACCTTTATCTTGACTCCTTATGTGCTAGAAATGAAGATTTTTGAAGCAAAAATCATAAACAAGAGAGGGAGAGTTTCGGCCACATAAGAGGAGAATAGAGAGTTTTGGTTTTTTGATATTTTTTTTCTAAAACACATACCAAAATCAACTTACAAAATCGTGTATATCTTTTCCAAAAAGATAAAGTGTGTTGGAGGGAAAAATACAATTAATGTATTCAACTACTTCCATCACCAAAAAGGTGACTAGATGTCCATCACTAAAGTGGACACTTGATGTAAGTTGGTGGGCCACACTTTAAATTCAAAATTCAAGTGGGCTTGCTCAACACACTTCGGGCTCGGGTTCGTTTAATTCGATTAAACGAATTTTCCGTCGCGATGTAATTAAATCCAATTTAATTAAATAATAATGTCTAGCAAAATTATTACGAAAGTCGATCGTGAATTAATTCTAAATTAATTCGTTCCCCCGAATTAAAATCCAATTTTAATTCCACTTTGAAATCCGATTTCAATTAATATATCGAATATATTATTTAATCGATTAATTCCAAATTAATCGCGTTCTCTCTTCTATTAGAATTTTATCCCAGATAAATTATTGTCGCAATTAATCTCAGATTAATTGTCTCTCTTATAATTAATACTAGATTAATTCTGTTTGAGTCAAATGTCATCGGTGAATCTTTGGGATACGACCCAAGAGATCCCTGGATATGTTGGCAGTAAATACGGTCATCGGACTATCCGAACACATGCGTACCCGGTACCACGTTCTCTCCGATTTACAAGACAGGGTTGGCCTCTAGCAAACCACCGTGCCTACCCAATTCTCAAGAAATATTCTTCTACGGAATATATAATCTATATCAGGCGTAGTATACAAAGTATTGCATATTACGATCCAGCATCGGATGTCACATGTTAGGCCTGGGGCTGGAATTGTGTATGCCCCGTACGAAGCATATATCGGATCACTAGTAACTAGTCTCTTTAATTGGATAATCATGACTTTGTCATATTATCCCGATAGTTGCAACATAATAGAGTACCAGTTATGTATCCATACGTGATCATCATCTCCATATGACTGAAGTGACACTTCCATTTTGACATCACACCCAATACACTACGATTCTCAATAAACCCAGAAGAGGTGTACACAGAACCTGTTAAAGCCCCGGACGACCACAACCAAAGCGTATTGATTGTCGCAAGTATTATCGATGCAAGTCTCAGGTTAAGACCAAATACACCTACCCTGATTCGGATTCCCATAGACACATAGTCATACTACCAATGAGATTCCGAGGGGTTTATCCAGAGCAAAGCTGTTTCCGTACCATTGGTAAACAGAACCTCCTATCACACTTGCATAAGTATCCAATACTTAAATATATAAGAATTATGTCGTTAAGCTTCCATAACGCGCACAAGTGTAATATTAGCATATTTCGTATTATAGATGTCCAGTCTCGATAATACTACGACTAGGGATATTTAATGATTAAACCTTTCGTGGATTGATATTGTCTCATATCTTATTAATCCAGAACTAATCATAAGGTCTTTTATCATTTATATATTCAAGTAATCTAATTACAAAATGATAAAATGGAAATTTCCTCTGTCACATAGTTTATTTGTACAAAAACTACAATGTCTTTTACAAATAGTGATGATATGGGTCATAATTTTCCAAAAATCTCCCACTTGGCCTATAGCCAATCACTCAAGTATCTAACACCTGAACTATGTACATGTCGCTCAAATATTTTATGAGAAATATCATTCGTCAGTGGATCTGCAATGTTGTCATCTGATGCGACCTTCTAGATCTTCACATCGCCACGATGTATGATCTCACGGATCAGATGGAAACGTCAAAGTATATGCTTGGATCGTTGATGAGACTGCGGTTCTTTAGCCTGAGCTATAGCCCCGTTATTGTCATAATAAAAAGGAACGGGCTCAGCTGCTAACGGAAGTACTCCAAATCCAATTAGGAATTTACGGATCCAAACTGCCTCTTTTGCTGCCTCAGCTGCAGCAATGTATTCTGCTTCTGTTGTTGAATCGGCAACAGTTTCTTGCTTGGAAGATTTCCAGCTCACTGCTCCATTATTCAAACAAAATATATTCCCGAATTGTGACTTACAATCGTCTTTATCGGTTTGGAAACTTGCATCGGTAAACCCAGTTACCTCAAGTTCTCCATCTCCATATACTAAGAAAGCATCATTAGTTCGTCTAAGATACTTAAAGATGTTCTTAACCGCATCTCAGTGACCATCACTTGGATCGGCCTGATAGCGACTACTTATATGTATATATTTTGCTTTTTTAGAACCGATATTATATGGAATGGAATTATAAATAAATAAATAAATAAAGTTAATGAAAGTCAATTGGTTCAAGCTGTGGAGATTTGCATCAACAATAACAGAAAATTGGATCATATGAAATAGAACCATAAATAAAAACAAACACTCAAAATCATAAATTAATCAAAAAAATAACAAAGAAATGATAATTTTAATAAAGAAAAGCAAAAGCTAATTGACCGGCGTAAACACACACGTATAACGCAAGTGTACGTATCGTTCAAGTAGTATAAAAAATATCGATCCCACGAGGACTTAATACCGAATCTATTAATTATATGAGTTCAAATGATTACTAGTATCTAACATGTTGATTGATTGATTTGAAATGGTGATGATTCTAAATTTAAAAAAACAAGTAAATAAAATTGCACAAAAGTAGGTTTAAGAAAATTCAATATTAAAAATTATCTAGGGTTGTGAATCTTTCTAATATCTTTTAAAAGATGAAGTGGTTATTTCATGTTTGTGTAATAAATCGGTTTACTAACCTGGAACACTAAATTATGCAAAAGCCTATGTCGATGGTCAGACGCAAATACCCAGTTTAACCCAATTGAACCATATGTCTATGTCAACCAAATTATCTGGATTCATTAAGTTTAAGTTCCAATTATGGCTACCCCCGCCCGACAGGTATATGTCTATCTTGTAAGAAAATCTATTAAAGGGTTATCTATCCTCAAGGAAGATCGTGGGCTATTAAGTTTAAGGCTGAAACCTAAAATTCCTTTGTCAAGTTTATTTTAGATTTACCACATCAATCTTATTGGTGATCAGACAACAAGAATCATTAAGCTTAAGACTTAATAAGTAAACCTTTAAATTACCCAAACTATAAATTAACCCCTTATAAACCGGTGATATTAGAATTCATCACAACCCCAGATAACTGGCTTAGTTACGACACATATTTATGGGTAGTAAAAACTTAAATAAAATAAAAGACATAAAGTAAAATGCTGAAAAGTAAATTGGTGAAAAGTAAATGACGGAAAGTAAATGCTGAAATTAAATACTGAAAAGTAAATTGCTGAAAGTAAATTGCTGAAAAGTAAATGCTGAAAGTAAATTGCTGAAAAGTAAATAAAGTAAAAGTACATTAAAAGAAAATGCTGAGGTAAAAGGATCCACTTTTATTACTTCTATTTTAGATATCTCCCTTAATATAATATATTAACTTTGCATGATAATTACCAACCAGTCATATAGGCGGTATCCATATTAAGTCAAATTAATAATTAATTACCAACCGACCAATCAGGCGGTATCCAGTTTAGTCAGGTTAAAACCAATTTAAATAATTACCAACCGACCAATATGGCGGTATCCTCGTTAAGTCATGTTTTAACTAGTTTATATATTATAATTAAAGGAGATTAATCTAAATATTAGTAATAAAAGTTTTACCTTTTACCCCAGCAAAAGAGAGTTACCTCATTATTACTGAAAAGTAAAAATTGAAAATTAAAGAAAGAAAAGTATTGTGCTTAAAAGTAAATTGCGGAAAGTAAAAACTGAAAAGTAAATAAAAGAAAGTGCGAAAGCGGAAATTAATTACTGAAAGCTGTAAATAAACAAACAAAATACAATCTTCTTAGTATTATTAAGGAATTCCTTAGAAGAAAGTATGAATTTACAAACTAAATGGCTTGGTATTTATAGGCAAAATTTTACCTCTATCAAATCATCCACCAAATCCATTATTAATTGCTCCATTAATTGCTCCACCAAATCCATTATTAATTGCTCCACTAATTGCTTATCATATTTGGTGGTGATTTGATAATTTTTATTATTTATTTATTAATTTATTTTTTGCTTTGAAAATGACTTTAATAATTACACACAACACACTTCTGGATGGTTCATCCATTTCGGTCATGAAATCTTCAGAATTCGAAATTATTTTGTCTTTCAAAGTTGTAGATATTTGAGTCTTCTTTAATCTGAAACTTGAATCAACTCAATCCGATATCGGAGTAAAATGTTATGCCCAAAATACGACAGATGCGCAAAATTGGAATTTCCAAAACTGCACTTCGTTAAAACGCCCTTTCAAGTTTCCAATCTCCAAAATTAATATGTCAAGTACAATTTTTGCCCTTATTTGACCCACATTTCGTCCTATATGATTTCATTGTGTCCCAATATTATTTTATCTGCAAAATAAACTAAAACACATCAAAACGTTCATCAAACCCGAGAAACTAAACAAAATATTAAGTAAAAGGGGCGGTAAATATTGATATATTTTCGCTCATCACACCCCCAAACCTAACATTTTGCTAGTCCTCGAGCAAAACAACAAAATAAAATACAAGAAACAATTAAAATTAAACTAAGCCACTTTCGTAGGGATCACGATTGCATTTAGCATATGCAACAAGCCTTTAAACCCCTAAGTGTCCCTAGTGGACGAGTTATAGTCTTGTGAGGGCTTACAGCAACGATACCCACAAACGTTTTACAAAAGTAAAAAGATAATAAAACTAATGCACACAAATGAAAAAAAACAAGAGAAAAGAGAATAAAGAAGTTAGTGACTAATCAGGTGAAACTTCTACTGCAAGTTACTAGTTGTTTTCTTTCTTTCTAAATTACTGAATAAATAAATTCTCCGATTATATTTACCATTCTCCATATGCACATCCGAAAAAAATATTAATCAACTCATTTTTTCCCACAACAGTCACAAGTGCAGTTGATAAGAGAGTAATATTTTTGTCCTAAAGTTTTATCAGAATTCACACTTTTTTGCAGCAATGGAATAATTTTTCTGATTTTTCTCTTTGATTTTTTGATTTTTTTTTATTTATATACAATATCTTCCATCTATGTAGCGAGTGTTAGGTCGGTGGCTCCCAAACCAGTTGGCTTTAGGGCACCAGGTGTTAAGACACCCCTACAGACTTAATTACTCAACTTCAGATATATATATATATATAATATATATATATATATATATATATATATATATATATATTGCAACATCCTTGATCCATGTAGCGACCTTTCAGCCAGTGACTACCAAACCAGTTGGTTTTAGGGCACTAGGTGTTAAAACACCCTTACAGACTTAATAACTCGGATCTCAAATTTTTTTTTTACTCCATCACTTTTTGAGATGCTTCCTCCAATTAAACTAGAGCACTGAATATTACAAACTTTTCAATTTTAGCTCATGTCCGTATGTTACAATGCATGTTGATAATATCTGCTAACTGAGCATATGAAGATTCATTTTAGTCAGTTTTATGGAGAGTTTACAAATTAAATAATTTAAAATGAAATAAATAAAAATTAACTTGTTCCGAAATAGGTTTGAGATACGTCTCAGAAGTGGAAATTCCTTACACAACTATCTCTTACCAATTTCACCTTTTTAGTCAAACTAAAAACACAAAAACACAAGATGTTTTTGTAATTTTTGAAAAAAATTCAATTTTTTTTGTATTTTTCGAAAAATTTAGGACTAAAAATAAAAACAACACACAAACTAAAAACAAGGTACTGATCAACTAATTCCCTCCTCCAAACCTAAATGAGACATTGTCCACAATGTCTTAAACAGTAGAAGAAGAGTTTAGAAGATAATACCTGGTTAGCTGAAATTCTACAGGAAATTAAATGTTAAGATCCAGATTAATCCGACGCCTCTTACCACGATCGTCCTCAGACCAATTTATCTTTGAAATGATAGGGTCAACTTGTGGTTCATAGACTAAGAGTTGGTCTATTAGATCCGGAGCAGTTCTGGCAGTATAGAGGAGTTCTTTCATAGGTTTTGACACGAACCCATTTCTCCGAGCATCATCAAGAAACACACAAAGAAAATCATAAAATACATCAACGTTAAACAGCCCAATTGGTTTCTGGTGTATGTTCAAGTTCGCCCAAGATAGCACTATAAATATTTCCTCCAATGTGCCCAAGCCACCTGGCAAAGCAATAAAAGCATCAGCACAGTTAATCATTTCTACCAATCGTTCAGACATACCTGGCACGATCAGTTCATCTCCGTTTGATGGTCCAATAATATTTGCCTCCGCCAAAGGTTTTGGAATGATTCCCAAAACGTGACTGCCTCCTTCCTGTACGGCTTTTGAAACGATCCCCATAAGTCCAAGATTACCTCCGCCATATACTAAGTGCATATTCCTTGCAGCTAAGACTCGACCCAATTCTTGTGCTGCTTCTACGTATTGTGGCTTGGTACCAACACTAGTACCGCAAAACACACAGATGTTTTCAACTCGTCTTCTTGAAGTGGCTTCCATGTTTTACTCTGAATGTCTTCATAAGTGCAATGATGAGTTGAATTTATAATACATGAAAAAAGGGTGAGTAAAATAACAGCACTAGTACCTGCCAAATGACAATTATTAGTTAACAGTAAAATAAATCGTGATAGTCAAAAAGGTCTGGATCATGTCGGAGAAAATAAAAGAAAACAAATAACAATTATCAGGAAAAGACAAAGAGATATAATATGTACAAGAAAATTAGCGGCTTGATTGACGTTCATGCATCAGGGACAAGCTTCTCATCCAATTTTCTTATAAATTGGCAAACAATGTCTTTTTGAGTCAGATTCCCAAGACTTAACTGTTGTCTTTCTTTTTGAAATTGTGCATATAACACACGAATTTCGTGATACACATATCCACTGGGATGTATCTCAAGAGTTTTAGATATATCATCCAAAGACTTCTTACTCAAGCCATCCCTAATGAAATTAATCTTATCTTCGCGGTTATCAGACACCATTCCTAAAGAACGACAACGAGTATCACAAAACATACGAACACATTTATAACATACACACATTCTTTTGGCTCTTCTCTTTTTAGCATAGGTGCTCATTCCTAAACCAGGCAGATGTGAAATAAAAGAGTCAGAAGACTCACCTGCCAATCGGACCCGTGCTTCAATAATCCAACGAATATCAGTAGGAATACTTTTGATCATCAGTAGTCTCATCCGTTCCAAGCGAGCTTTATAGACTTTCATCAGAGATTTTTGAGGGAGAGAAGGAAATTGCTTGTGAAGATTTGCAAGAACTTCTTCCATCCTGAAATGACTTTACCTGCAAAAATTAAACACACAAAAATAAAACACACCAGATAACAATATATACACAAATTGCATGGGTTGCCTCCCTGCTAGCGCTAAGTTTAACGTCGACAGCAAGACGTGACTTCTCGAACGTTAGGCTGGATCTGAAAGTGTGACACTTTCTTTTTGTCGCTCAAATGATTCTCACCAATAGTGCTTAACACGTTTGTTTTTAACCTTGAAAGTTTTGTTAGAGTCAGGATCATGTATCTCAACGACTCTATCTGGTAAAACCTTGGTGATCACAAATGGACCTGACCACCGTGATTTTGGCTTCCATGGGAAGAATTTCACCATTGATTTGTTTAACAGTACCTTCTGCCCTGGTTCCAGTTGTATGCGCACTAACTTCTCATTCTGTTTCTTCTTGGCCTTTTATTTGTACAATTTGGCATCCTCAAAAGGCTGATTGTGAAATTCCTCCAATTCGTTGAGCTGATGGAACTTTTTCTCTTCTGTTGCTTGTAGTGCAAGTATAGGCTTCTTCAGTACGCAGTGCGCCTTACCTTCAAGCTCCACAGGCAATTGACATGCTTTAAGTTTGTCAGTAGAACTTTGTCTTTCATCAGAGTTCTGAACGGTACTATATATCACATCAAGTCTAAAACATTCCCCCTTCTTTTCATCATCTGGGAAATTCATGGCCTTGAAAATATTAAATGTTACTTCTTGGTCTTGTACCCTCATGGTTAATTCTCCTTTTTGTACATCAATAATGGTTCGACCTGTAGCCAAGAATGGTCTCCTGAGGATGATTGGCACGTCTGCGTCTTCCTCCATATCAAGGACAATAAAATATGCTGGGAAAATGAATTTGTCAACCTTGACCAGCACATCCTCAACTACGCCTCTTGGAAATACGAGCGTTCTATTAGCAAGTTGTAGAGAGACTGAAGTTGGCATTGTTTCTCCAATCTGTAATTTCCTGAAAATAGAAAAAGGCATCAAGTTAACACTTGCACCTAAATCACATAAAGCCCTACCAAAGTTATGTTCTCCTATGATGCAAGGAATGGTGAAACTGCCAGGATCTTTCAACTTTTGGGGAAGCTTCCTCTGAATGATGACGCTACATTCTTCTGTCAATGCTACTGTCTCGTAATCTCTCAATCTCTGTTTTCGTGAAAGAATGTCTTTCATGAATTTTACATAGCTGGGCATTTGTTCCAAGGCTTCTGCAAATGGAATGTTGATGTGCAGCTTTTTGAACACCTCCAGGAAACGAGCAAACTGCTTGTCCAGTTTGTTTTTCTGAAGACGCTGAGGAAAATGTGGAGGTGGAGTGATCTGTTCTTTTTCCTTTGCTTCTTTTTCCTCCATCTGTTGCTTTGTTTCTTTTGGAACTTCCTCAACAGTTGTTTTGGCTCCAACATCTTTGTTGATTTCAGTACCGCTTTTTAACATGATGGCATGACATTGCTCATTCCCTCGATTCCTTGGATTGGGTTCTGTGTTGCTGGGAAGATTACCTGACGGTCTGTAACTTTGAGCATTGGCCAGTTGTCCGATTTGATTCTCCAGTGCTTTGATGGAAGCAGATTGGCTCTGAAAGATAGCATCATATGCTGCTTGTTGCTTTTTGAACATCTCTGTAATCCATTCTTTCATTTCTGGTTCTTTTTTATGTTCCTGGCCTTTGTTTTGTTGTTGAAATCCTGGTGGTGGATAGTTCTGCTGTTGAAATCCAGGTGGTGGATTGTTCTTTTGTCCTGAATTATTGCTCCATGAAAAATTGGGATGATTCCTCCACCCTGGGTTGTAGGTGTTGGAATATGGATTGTTCCATTGTCTGTTGAAATTGTTGACATAATTCACCGTCTCTTCAAGTTGGTTTGGTTCTGGTGCTCCTCCATATGGTGAACTTGTGGATCAAGTGCTGAGAGTCTCCATGAACTTGCATATCTGATCCAGCTTGGCGTTGACTGCTGTATTGGCTCCACTTTCATAAATTCCTGCAATTCTTTGGATCATGCTCCTTTCTGTTGGCCACAAGGAATTGTTGTTGGCCATTTCTTCGATTAGGTCTCAGGCTTGATCTTCTCCTTTTATCATTAAAGCTCCTCCAGCAGCAACATCGATTGTGGTTCTCATCAGTCCAGAAAGTCCATTATAGAAGGTTTGGACTTAAAGCCATTTTGGAATTTCATGGTGAGGACATTTCCGGAGCAAATCTTTGTATCTTTCCCAAACTTCGTAGAGAGTTTCTGAGTCTTGTTGCACAAAGGATGTGATGTCATTCCTCAGATTTCCAGTTCTTGCTGGTGGAAAGTACTTTGCAAGAAATTTGGTGGCTAAAGTGTTCCAAGTTGTGATGGAACCTGCTGATAATGAATATAGCCAAGCTTTAGCTCTGTCTTTCAAGGAGTATGGAAAAATAAGCAGCCTCATTGCTTCTTCAGCTTCTCGGTTGTAATTGAAAGTTCCGCAAACTTCCAGGAAGTTGCTGATGTGGGCATTAGGATCTTCAGTTGCATTCCCCCCAAACTGAACTGACTGCTTAATCATCTGAATGCATGTTTTGATGTCACCTGCATTTGCTGGTAAGGGAGGAAGTACAATACATGAAATGAGTCTGTCAACCACCGGAATGGTTCTATCTCGAATGGGAATTGGTGGTGCAACCTCCAAAGGTTCAGGTTCCACGTTGACTAAAGCTTCTTGGCCTTCTCGTCTTTCCCTTCTCAACTGTCTGATGGTTCTTTCAATTTCTGGGTCAAGCGGTCAGAGTTCAAAGCTTCTGGTTCGTCTCATGAAGGATCTGAGAACCTGAAACACAAGAAAATAAAAAAAAATAAGTAAAAAGAAATTAGATACAAGTAAATGTATCTAACCTCTAAACTAATAGTGAAAGATAAATAAGTCCCCGGCAACGGCGCCAAAAACTTGACCGGCGTAAACACACACGTATAACGCAAGCGTACGTATCGTTCAAGTAGTATAAAAAGTATCTGTAACATCCCGCCTAGGTCAGGATGCTACCGGCAGGAGACATGCTAATCCCGCCTCCATAAGCCTCTGACTGTCAAAATTTCGGCATGACCTCTGCTAAAAATCATGCAACCTGGATCAATGTCCAACACCTTAGACAACCTATCGGGCCCAACACATAACATCTCACTAAAATAATCAACTCAATACATAATACAATTGGGCTCCATGCCCGAAAACACGTATAAATAAAAACTTTTACAAACTTTAAACTTATACAATGAAACTTATAAACAACTCAATTACTTTACAAATAAACTCATAAACAACTTGACTCTTATACTCCCAAGATCTGGTGACTGGCTGACTGCAACGCTGCTATCCGGCTCCTCAAGATCTGGTATCTGTGGTCGATCGATCGGATCACCAACCTGCAAAACTCAAAACACTTGCTTTCACTGCGCTACTCTGATATCTTATTTCTTTCCTAATGAATCCTCTACTAGTTCCAATTCAGACTCTTACTGTAGTTATCTTTCTTTTAACACATTGAAATATCATCAAATCGGATCTAAATATAATATTCTTTCTATTGCACAACCACCAAACTAATACTAACCGTACAAACTTGAATATAAAATCTTATAATCATGAACTAGTGTTTTACAACCTGTTCCTTCCATATAAGCATACAATGCACACATACATCAATCAATACTCATAGATATAATCATGTTATCATCATTAATGTCCACTTTATGCGTCACAAATATTAACCAGAATGTATGATTTAAATGCATGACTTTTATAAGCTATGCAGTACTTTAATCATGCCATGCTTTTATGAAATACGTCTTGAAAATCTTTTCTGAAAACTGCTTCCTAAACTCTTTATGAAATCTGTCTTTCTGAGATACTATTTTCTAAAAACTGCTCATCTGAAAACTGTTTCTGAAAACTGAAGTCTTTATCTGAAATCTGTATTTCTGAAAACTGAAGTCTTTATCTGAAATCTGTATTTCTGAAAACTGAAATCTTTATCTGAAAACTAAAAACGTTCTCTGAGTTCTGTGTCTCTGTCTGAAAAACTGGACGTATGAGGGCGTTACGTATCGCCGTCCCCCCATACGCCTATCTGGAGGCAGAATTGCAAAACCATGACTTTGGGGCGTTACGTATCGCCGTCCCCCAAAGCATGCCACTACTGTCTCATATCTGGTGGTCTTGGGGCGTTACGTATCGTCGTCCCCCAACCCACAATATGGAACTGGGGGTGCGGATCTATGCTACCACCCAAGCTCAAACTGTGGGGTCTAGGGGCGTTGTGTATCGCTCATCCCCCTAGCCCCGGCTCGAGGATCTGAGAGCGTCCCCTCAGTCCTCCACATGTGCACATGTCTCTCTGAATCCGTCAATTCCATAGTATCCGTCAATTCCAACTGAATCTCAAGTTACATACTGGGGTGAGTTTTTACCTCATGCCCCGAAAACCATAAAACCACGAAAAACATAAAACCATGTTTTCTGAAATACATTTCTTTTAAAAACATTTGAAACTATTGTTTGAAACACTTTGAATTTCAAAAACAATCTTAGCTTTAGCTCAACTACTGAAATTCATAACATGTAAATATGCATATGCATTTCTTATACTGTCATACATGTACATGCATTCATTCATGCATATCTATGATACTTTGAAATTATTTATATACATGCACCCTCTATGCATACAAAGCTTATCTTTATATAGTCATATTTATATGTACCTACGTGCATATATATCATCATGCTTATACTTCATTCCTGTCACATTCTGAAACATTTCATTTACATAATACATATATTTCATACTTACATATCACGCTTCACATTCATAGAATATAGGCGTCACCGATTAAACATTCTATTATTTTTAATGTTATGTTAATACATAAGTTCACATATATATTCAATAATTGGGTTTGTTTATTTAATTTTTACAATGTACATATATCCAATATGCGCTATTACTCTACTTTCTACATTTCATGCTTTCATACATATGTAAAGTTTTACCGCTATATCAATCTATGCACATACTTGAAAATTCTGAAATTCTCAATGTCTTTATCACATTAAGCTTTCAATTGTAGATACACACGCTTGGAAGCCAAGATTTCAAATCACATATACTCACCTATTATTATACACAGTTCCTCTTAAATACTTTATATTACTTCTTTATCTCATGTTCAGATTATTTAAATCTATACCAGTAAGAAATTCTTCTAAAATTCCGATCAGCCACTAACAGCCAACACTCTATGAATAGCATGTAATACCAGTCCAGTTGTGACTAATGCATACATATCTTATGGATCACATTTTGTAGCTGAAGCATATATTTTTTTTTTTTCCTAGATAGTTTAATTTGCCAGTAAAAGCACAAGGTTTCAAATCAAGCAGCATTCATTTAATCACCACCTTTCATAGAAGCGAAAAGTGGTACAAGGAAATAACAAATACAGGTAAATAACAGACAAAAAAGATGACAAATATATTTGACCGTTAAATGGTCAATAAAAATATTTATACTATCATTCAACAAAATAGTTCGTAGTCTTCTGGACCAAGTAAAACACATTCAGTAGTTGTATTTGGAATATAGTTCTTAAATACAAGGAATCCAACTCTTAAATGCCAATTTATCCATTTAACAAACTTATCTCCTAATTCCAGAAATTCCAAATTTTCTAGGGTTCCAGTCAATTTTCCCCCAATTTCTATTCTAGGGTTCATATTCAATTTTTTCCCCAAATTTTACAATTTCCTAATTTTACAAATTTCTTTCAATCTCATGCTAAATACTAAATCTAAATTACTCTTAACATTTCCTTAACTCATTATTTGGTCAAATTTCAGAATTTATTCCAAAAACTCAACTAACAAAATCAATAAAACTCGAGAAGATCATCGCATAATTTACTTACCAATTGTATGAAAGAAATCAAGGCTTCAAAACCAAATTCCCTCTTCTTTTCTTCTGTGTTTCCTCTGTTTCTCGCACACTCTCTCTACTCTCTCTTCTTCTCGGCACTCACTGTTTTTGCCCTCCCTCTTGCCCTATTCTCTTCTGATTTCATGTCCGCCTCTCTTCTCTGGTTACTTCATCTTTAAAATCTTCCTGCTTCTCTAATTCCTAAGTGGACTTGTCTCTTTGCTGCTTCTAATTCTTCTCGTCCTTTTTCTTATTTCTTTTCCTTCTGTATTCATTCCCTGCGTGTGTGTGTAATAAGCGTGTGTGTGTTTTAAGTGTGTGTGTGATTACTATATACTACACGTGTGGGTTATATATATATATATATATATTGTCTAGATATTTCTAGAATTAATTATACTTGTGTGTGTGTCTAAATTATGAATAATTATTATAGAAATGTCTAGAATTTAATATTCATACTTGTGTGGAATTCTCAATTGGGTCCTCTAATTAATTCATTATTACTCTATAACTAATTTCTAAAAAAATCCCCATTTAACAATAAAAATTGACCTCGTGTTCGGACTCGGCCTCACGCGCGAAAAATAAAATTTACGTAATACTCTAAAATAACCCGGGATGTTACATTTCACCCCCCCTTATTTAGGATTCGTCCTCGAATCCTGCTCTGGGCATACAAAAACCACACAACAAATAAAGATCGGAAACCAATCATCAAACAAAGACCGATATGGTTCAAACAAAATACATACTTACGGAGATAGTCGAATAGTCAGCAGCTGCAGTCACCGACACTCTATAAACATTTGCTCTGATACCATCTTTGTAACATCCCGCCTATGCCAGGATGCTACCGGCAGGAGACAGGCTAATCCCGCCTCCATAAGCCTCTGACTCTGTCAAAATTTCGGCATGACCTCTGCTAAAAATCATGCAACCTGGATCAATGTCCAGCACCTTAGACAACCTATAGGGCCCAACACATAACATCTCACTAAAATAATCAACTCAAGACATAATACAATTGGGCTCCATGCCCGAAAACACGTATAAATAAAAACTTTTACAAACTTTAAACTTATACAATGAACTTATAAACAACTCAATTACTTTACAAATAAACTCATAAACAACTTGACTCTTATACTCCCAAGATCTGGTGACTGGCTGATTGCAACGCTGCTATCCGGCTCCTCAAGATCTGGTATCTGTGGTCGATCGATCGGATCACCAACCTGCAAAACTCAAAACACTTGCTTTCGCTGCGCTACTCTGATATCTTATTTCTTTCCTAATGAATCCTCTACTAGTTCCAATTCAGACTCTTACTGTAGTTATCTTTCTTTTAACACATTGAAATATCATCAAATCGGATCTAAATATAATATTCTTTCTATTGCACAACCACCAAACTAATACTAACCGTACAAACTTGAATATAAAATCTTATAATCATGAACTAGTGTTTTACAACATGTTCCTT
This sequence comes from Zanthoxylum bungeanum, assembly GCA_019454045.1. Taxonomy (NCBI): domain Eukaryota; kingdom Viridiplantae; phylum Streptophyta; class Magnoliopsida; order Sapindales; family Rutaceae; genus Zanthoxylum; species Zanthoxylum bungeanum. Next base: position 36,121 of record SKCR01003299.1, read on the forward strand.
CCATATAAGCATACAATGCACACATACATCAATCAATACTCATAGATATAATCATGTTATCATTCATTAATGTCCACTTTATGCGTCACAAATATTAACCAGAATGTATGATTTAAATGCATGACTTTTATAAGCTATGCAGTACTTTAATCATGCCATGCTTTTATGAAATACGTCTTGAAAATCTTTTCTGAAAACTGCTTCCTAAACTCTTTATGAAATCTGTCTTTCTGAGATACTATTTTCTAAAAACTGCTCATCTGAAAACTGTTTCTGAAAACTGAAGTCTTTATCTGAAATCTGTATTTCTGAAAACTGAAGTCTTTATCTGAAATCTGTATTTCTGAAAACTGAAGTCTTTATCTGAAATCTGTATTTCTGAAAACTGAAATCTGTATCTGAAAACTGAAAACGTTCTCTGAGTTCTGTGTCTCTGTCTGAAAAACTGGACGTATGAGGGCGTTACATATCGCCGTCCCCCCATACGCCTATCTGGAGGCAGAAGTGCAAAACCATGACTTTGGGGCGTTACGTATCGCCGTCCCCCAAAGCATGCCACTACTGTCTCATATCTGGTGGTCTTGGGGCGTTACGTATCGCCGTCCCCCAACCCACAATATGGAACTGGGGGTGCGGATCTATGCTACCACCCAAGCTCAAACTGTGGGGTCTAGGGGCGTTGTGTATCGCTCATCCCCCTAGCCCCGGCTCGAGGATCTGAGAGCGTCCCCTCAGTCCTCCACATGTGCACATGTCTCTCTGAATCCGTCAATTCCATAGTATCCGTCAATTCCAACTGAATCTCAAGTTACATACTGGGGTGAGTTTTTACCTCATGTCCCGAAAACCATAAAATCACGAAAAACATAAAACCATGTTTTCTGAAATACATTTCTTTTAAAAACATTTGAAACTATTATTTGAAACACTTTGAATTTCAAAAACAATCTTAGCTTTAGCTCAACTACTGAAATTCATAACATGTAAATATGCATATGCATTTCTTATACTGTCATACATGTACATGCATTCATTCATGCATATCTATGATACTTTGAAATTATTTATATACATGCACCCTCTATGCATACAAAGCTTATCTTTATATAGTCATATTTATATGTACCTACGTGCATATATATCATCATGCTTATACTTCATTCCTGTCACATTCTGAAACATTTCATTTACATAATACATATATTTCATACTTACATATCACGCTTCACATTCATAGAATATAGGCGTCACCGATTAAACATTCTATTATTTTTAATGTTATGTTAATACATAAGTTCACATATATATTCAATAATTGGGTTTGTTTATTTAATTTTTACAATGTACATATATCCAATATGCGCTATTACTCTACTTTCTACATTTCATGCTTTCATACATATGTAAAGTTTTACCGCTATATCAATCTATGCACATACTTGAAAATTCTGAAATTCTCAATGTCTTTATCACATTAAGCTTTCAATTGTAGATACACACCGCTTGGAAGCCAAGATTTCAAATCACATATACTCACCTATTATTATACACAGTTCCTCTTAAATACTTTATATTACTTCTTTATCTCATGTTCAGATTATTTAAATCTATACCAGTAAGAAATTCTTCTAAAATTCCGATCAGCCACTAACAGCCAACACTCTATGAATAGCATGTAATACCAGTCCAGTTGTGACTAATGCATACATATCTTATGGATCACATTTTGTAGCTGAAGCATATATTTTTTTTTTTTCCTAGATAGTTTAATTTGCCAGTAAAAGCACAAGGTTTCAAATCAAGCAGCATTCATTTAATCACCACCTTTCATAGAAGCGAAAAGTGGTACAAGGAAATAACAAATACAGGTAAATAACAGACAAAAAAGATGACAAATATATTTGACCGTTAAATGGTCAATAAAAATATTTATACTATCATTCAGCAAAATAGTTCGTAGTCTTCTGGACCAAGTAAAACACATTCAGTAGTTGTATTTGGAATATAGTTCTTAAATACAAGGAATCCAACTCTTAAATGCCAATTTATCCATTTAACAAACTTATCTCCTAATTCCAGAAATTCCAAATTTTCTAGGGTTCCAGTCAATTTTCCCCAATTTCTATTCTAGGGTTCATATTCAATTTTTTCCCCAAATTTTACAATTTCCTAATTTTACAAATTTCTTTCAATCTCATGCTAAATACTAAATCTAAATTACTCTTAACATTTCCTTAACTCATTATTTGGTCAAATTTCAGAATTTATTCCAAAAACTCAACTAACAAAATCAATAAAACTCGAGAAGATCATCGCATAATTTACTTACCAATTGTATGAAAGAAATCAAGGCTTCAAAACCAAATCCCTCTTCTTTTCTTCTGTGTTTCCTCTGTTTCTCGCACACTCTCTCTACTCTCTCTTCTTCTCGCACTCACTGTTTTTGCCCTCCCTCTTGCCCTATTCTCTTCTGATTTCATGTCCGCCTCTCTTCTCTGGTTACTTCATCTTTAAAATCTTCCTGCTTCTCTAATTCCTAAGTGGACTTGTCTCTTTGCTGCTTCTAATTCTTCTCGTCCTTTTTCTTATTTCTTTTCCTTCTGTATTCATTCCTGCGTGTGTGTGTAATAAGCGTGTGTGTGTTTTAAGTGTGTGTGTGATTACTATATACTACACGTGTGGGTTATATATATATATATATATATATTGTCTAGATATTTCTAGAATTAATTATACTTGTGTGTGTGTCTAAATTATGAATAATTATTATAGAAATGTCTAGAATTTAATATTCATACTTGTGTGGAATTCTCAATTTGGTCCTCTAATTAATTCATTATTACTCTATAACTAATTTCTAAAAAAAATCCTCATTTAACAATAAAAATTGACCTCGTATTCGGACTCGGCCTCACGCGCGAAAAATAAAATTTACGTAATACTCTAAAATAACCCGGGATGTTACAGTATCGATCACACGAGGACTTAATACATAACTATTAATTGTATGAGGTGAAATGATTACTAGTATCTAACATGTTGATTGATTGATTTGAAATGATGATGATTCTAAATTTTAAAAAATAAGTAAATAAAATTGCACAAAAATAGGTTTAAGAAAATTCAATATTAAAAACTATATAGGGTTGTGAATCTTTCTAATATCTTTTAAAAGATGAAGTTGTTATTTCATGTTTGTGTAATAAATCGGTTTACTAACCTGGAACACTAAATTATGCAAAAGCCTCTGTCGATGGTCAGACGCAAATACCCAGTTTAATCCAATTGAACCATATGTCTATGTCAACCAAATTATCTGGATTCATTAAGTTTAAGTTCCAATTATGGCTACCCCCGACCGACAGGTATATGTCTATCCTGTAAGGAAATCTATTAAATGGTTATCTATCCTTAAGGAATATCGTGTGCTATTAAGTCTAAGGCTGAAACCTAAAATTCCTTTGTCAAGTTTATTTTAGATTTACCACATCAATCTTATTGGTGATCAGACAATAAGAAGCATTAAGCTTAAGACTTAATATGTAAACCTTTAAATTACCCAAACTATAAATTAACCTCTTATAAACCGGTGATATTAGAATTCATCACAACCCCAGATAACTGGCTTAGTTACGACACATATTTACGGGTAGTAAAAACTTAAATAAAATAAAAGACATAAAGTAAAATGCTGAAAAGTAAATTGGTGAAAAGTTAATGACGGAAAGTAAATGCTGAAATTAAATACTGAAAATTAAATGCTGAAAAGTAAATTACTGAAAAGTAAATGCTGAAAGTAAATTGCTGAAAAGTAAATAAAGTAAAAGTACAATAAAAGAAAATGCTGAGGTAAAAGGATCCACTTTTATTACTTCTATTTTAGATATCTCCCTTAATATAATATGTTAACTTTGCATGATAATTACCAACCAGCCATATAGGCGGTATCCAGATTAAGTCAAATTAATAATTAATTACCAACCGACCAATCAGGCGGTATCCAGTTTAGTCAGTTTAAAACGAATTTAAATAATTACCAACCGACCAATATGGCGGTATCCTCGTTAAGTCAGGTTTTAACTAGTTTATATATTATAATTAAGGGAGATTAATATAAATATTAGTAATAAAAGTTTTACCTTTTACCCCAGCAAATGGGAGTTACCTCATCATTACTGAAAAGTAAAAACTGAAAATTAAAGAAAGAAAATTATTGTGCGTAAAAGTAAATTGCAGAAAGTAAAAACTGAAAAGTAAAGAAAAGAAAGTGCGAAAGCGGGAATTAATTACTGATAGCTGTAAATAAACAAACAAGATACAATCTTCTTAGTATTCTTAAGGAATTCCTTAGAAGAAAGTATGAATTTACAAATGAAATGGCTTGGTATTTATTGGCAAAATTTTACCTCCATCAAATCATCCACCAAATCCATTATTAATTGCTCCACTAATTGCTCCACCAAATCCATTATTAATTACTCCACTAATTGCTTATCATGTTTGGTTGTGATTTGATAATTTTTATTATTTATTTATTAATTTTTTTTTCTTTGAAAATGATTGAAAATGACTTTAATAATTACACACAACACACTTCTGGATGGTTCATCCATTTCGGTCATGTAATCTTCAGAATTCAAAATTATTTTGTCTTTCAAAATTGTAGATATTTGAGTCTTCTTTAATCTGGAACTTGAATCAGCTCAATCCGATATCGGAGTAAAACGTTATGCCCAAAATACGACATATGCGCAAAATTGGAATTTCCAAAACTGCACTTCGTTAAAACGCCCTTTCAAGTTTCCAATCTCCAAAATTAATATGTCAAGTCGAATTTTTGCCCTTAATTGACCCACATTTCGTCCTAAATGATTTCATTGTGTCCCAATATTATTTTATCTGTAAAATAAACTAAAACACATCAAAACGTTCATCAAACCTGAGAAACTAAACAAAATATTAAGTAAAAGTGGCGGTAAATATTGATAGATTTTCCGCTCATCACTAATGTCTCAAAGAACATAGCTAATCCTCTCTTGGTGAATGGAGCAGCAAATGTCTCAAAGAACTTTCTCTGCTAATTTTATATATGCATACTATAAGTTAACTAATGATTAATATTATAAAATGTCTTATAAACTACAAAACAAAAAATAGTCCATAACTTGTCGGAGTTTTTCTTTATAAATCTAGTTTTGCCCCTAATAAGAGAGAATGTTTATCAGTAACAAAAGTTAAACACTAAGGGGTGTATTCAATTGAGTTTTTACTTATTGGATTTTAAAAGATTTATATCATAAGAATTTAAAAGATTTAAAAGGACCACATATAAAAAAAAAATTTATGATGCTAACCAACCAACTTTTAATCGGATTATGAGTAATGTCTATTTAGTTCACCCATCTACTGAATTAACAATGCTATAATTTCTATCATGGTTAGGTGGGGATGCCTCAACCATTACAACTAAATTTTCTTTACAAGCTATGTTGGCGGTAGTATTTCCCGAACTTAAGCAATCTATCAATATTTTACTAACAGTGTAGATAATTTTATTGACGAAAATACTTAATTATCTCATATTATTTTCTGAGTTTCTATGACAGAATTTCATTTCTCTGACCTAGGAATAAAAGATAACACATCTGCATCAATGATCTTAATAATTGATAAATATTTTTTTCCTTAAATTTGGGTTTTTAAAAAAAAAAAAATACAAGTAAAAAATTAGCGAGAAAACGAGGAAAAAAAATCCTTGTTGTGCTAAATTCCCTCTGTACATTATCATCTATCCGAATGAAGAAGTTCTGCTGGCCTCAAAGAAAATCTAGAAAATTATTTTTAAATGTGATAGAATTTTCCTCCTCGAAAATGAAATTCATTAAGAAAAATGGTTAGAGAAATGACATTACCAGTTGCATTTAAAAGAAAACAATATTATTTTATTTGAAAGAAAAAAGAATAAATTACTAATAAGCAAGTAATTTGTTCACGAAGAGTTAACTTGTATGTTCATCTTCTGTTTTCTACCACTCAAAAAAATCTTATGTAAAAAGTCTCATGGGTTAGGGTATGATTTTTTATAGAGTTTGATATTTATAATTTTCACTAAAAAGTCCCACATAATCACACATATAAAAAAATCCTTCAAAATAATTATGTTTTTAAATACCATAAGACTTTCTATTACTTGTTTAAATTCCTGATTGAATATCACTAGATTTGGATACACTGTTTAAAAAATCATAATAGTCTTAATGGAATACCACAAGACTTTTTAGATTATTTAAAAATCTTAATTGAATACCACAAGACTTATTTAACCCCAAAAAGTCTTTTAAATCTCAATTAAATACACGCCCCTAAGCCTTGGCTTTGGCTCAATAAGCTTAATTATTCCAGTTAAGCGGGACCCATTGACAGTGAGAAAGCTTCATAATCCATGTCGATGAACAAGAAGTGACCTTGACTTTGGCCAACAAGTCACAACTTCCCCAAGACATGTGATATGGAACAAAGCTTTCGTGGTTCAAACACATCCGCGATGGACATTGATCTTGACTTTAGACAGCAAACCAATGCCAATCTTGGATCTTGAGAGAGAACCACTCAATGGAAGGAAATCACTTAATATTTGTTTGAGGGTTTTTTCGCGTAAATTGGCAACCAATTTATTATCTTTGATTAGGTCTCATCATACACCATAAAGCATGCATTCTAAAAGCATAATAATGCGCGAAATAAATAATAACAATATGCGGATTGATATTCAACAAATTGTTCCTAGAACAAATCTCTCACTTTCCTCTCCCCGACTAGCATTATTCTAACTTCTACCCAATTACATAATACAGTAAAGAAACCTCATTAACATTGAGGGGAATTGGCGAGAAGAGAAATACAAAGAGTCAAGAGATATAAGGCTGGACACGCAGGTCCAATTTAATAAATTCTAAATTTATTACAACAATTTCCAAAATTTCCCTCACCCTTCTAATATCCATTCGATATACATTATTCATACAATACATCCATGTATTCACACAAAGCATGTTATTCAATCAATCTAATCCAATTAATTAATCTTTGAATTAATGACCATCCAATGTTCAAACAACGATTTGATTTGCGCGAGTCCAACTCGTTTAAGAATAAGTACTCAAAGTGTGTATTCTTGAATTATATCGAACTATAATTTTAAATCTAATTTAATTTGTATTCAATACTAATTCTAATTTAATTCCAAATTAAATAATTACACTTCTTTTAGTGCCTTTTAGACTTAGATTCTAAATCCAATCTTTACGGGTCTCAAATGCCCAATTAACATCCAATGTTAATTTAATTAAAGTCCAATGGCCTTTTAATTAATTATTAAGGCATGGGCTTTGGCCAAAATGGATCAAACCCAAATGCCAAGGCTTAATTAAGGAATCACCCTATTTGCCAAAAAATTAATTTTGGCCCATTATGCCCAATTAAATATTTAAAGGCCCAATTATTATATTTGGATTTTATGGAATGGTTTTAGGTCCAATTTGGATCCAATCCAATTGTCCTAAACCAACTTGGCCCAACCAAGCCCATTAAGCCCAAAAACAACAACATTAGCCCAATTCAAAATTAAAGACTAATTTATTTAATTACAATATTCCAAATATCACAATTATTTTAATGAAAGTGTAATAGCCTTAAATAATTAGTTAAATCAATATTTCCAAAACATTAATTTATCTAATTAATCATGATTTAATTTATCAACTTATGTCCAACAAAAATTGAAGCAAAATCAATCAATTTCATGCTTATCAAGTCACGGCAATATGCATAATTTATATCCAATTTTGATTTCAATCTAATTAAATCAAGAATCAATATACATATCATGCTTTAAACATATCCAATGGTCTAAAATCAAAAATCACCATGAGTTATTCATTAGGGTGTATTCGGCCAAGTTATAAATTTTGGGAAAAATGGATCCAATTAATTTTCTCAAATCTAATCATGCATAACTCTAAGTTATCATAATCTAAGCATAATCAAACAATCAATTTGGAAAAATCAAGCTCCAAGCAAAAATACCCAAATTAAAGTATATAAACCCTAAAACAAATCATGCTTAAAATTAGCTCTGATACCATTGTTGGGTTCCTAGAACATGCCAATGATCTATAAGTCATGATTTATATGTGTGAATACTCAAAGAAGTTGCGGAAAATACTTACAATGATCGGTTGGATGGATGTATGATGTTCAAAAACTTTTTGATCTTTGAGAAGAGCTCCAAGCTTGCTTTGAGTTCCAACTCAAGGGTAAGAATCCCTATCACCTTTATCATGACTCCTTATGTGCTAGCAATGAAGATTTTTTAATCAAAAATCATGAACAAGAGAGGGAGAGTTTCAGCCACGTAAAAGGAGAAGATAGAGTTTTGGTTTTTTGATATTTTGTTTCTAAAACACATACCAAAATCAACTTACAAAATGGTGTATATCTTTTCCAAAAAGATAAAGTGTGTTGGAGGGAAAAATACAATTAATGTATTCAACTACTTTCATCACCAAAAAGGTGACTAGATGTTCATCACTAAAGTAGACATTTGATGTAAGTTGGTGGGCCCCACTTTAAATTCAAAATTCAAGTGGGCTTGCTCAACACACTTCGGGCTCGGGTTCGTTTAATCCGATTAAACGAATTTTTCGTCGCGACGTAATTAAATCCAATTTAATTAAATAATAATGCCTAGCAAAATTATTACGAAAGTCGATCGTGAATTAATTCTAAATTAATTCGTTCGCCCGAATTAAAATCCACATTTAATTCCACTTTGAAATCCGATTTCAATTAATATATCAAATATATTATTTAATAGATTAATTCCAAATTAATCTCGTTCTCTCTTCTATTAGAATTTTATCCCAGATAAATTATTGCCGCAATTAATCCCAGATTAATTTTCTCTCTCATAATTAATCTTAGATTAATTCTGTTCGAGTCAAATATCATCGATGAATCTTTGGGATACGACCCAAGAGATCCTTGGATATGTTGGCAGTAAATACGGTCATCAGACTATCCGAACACGTGCGTACCCGGTACCACGTTCTCTCCGATTTACAAGACATGGTTGGCCTCTAGCAAAGCACCGTGCCTACCCAATTCTCCAGAAATATTCTTCTACGGAATATATAATTTATATCAGGCATAGTATACAAAGTATTGCGTATTACGATCCAACATCGGATGTCACATGCTTGGCCTGAGGCTGGAATTGTGTATGCCCCATACGAAGCATATATCAGATCACTAACAACTAGTCTCTTTAATCGGATAATCATGACCTTGTCATATTATCCCGATAGTTGCAACATAATAGAGTACCAGTTATGTATCCCTACGTGATCATCATCTCCATATGACTAAAGTGAAACTTCCATCTTGACATCACACCCAATACACTACGATTCTCAATAAACCCAGAAGAGGCGTACACAGAACCTGTTAAGGCCCTGGACGACCAAAACCAAAGCGTATTGATTGTCGCAAGTATTAGCGATGCAAGTCTCAGGTTAAGACCAAATACATCTACCCTGATTCAGATTCCCATAGACACATAGTCATACTACCAATGGGATTCCGAGGGGTCTATCCAGAGCGAAGCTGTTTCCGTACCATCGGTAAACAGAACCTCCTATCATACTTGCATAAGTATCCAATATTTAAATATATGAGAACTATCTCATTAAGCTTCCATAACTCGTACAAGTGTAATACTAGCCTATTCTGTATTATCGATGTCTAGTCTCGGTAATACTACGACTAGAGATATTTAATGATTAAACCTTTCGTGGATTGATATTGTCTCATATCTTATTAATCCAGAACTAATCATAAGGACTTTTATCATTTATATATTCAAGTAATCTAATTACAAAATGATAAAATGGCAATTTAATTTGTCACATAGTTTATTTGTACAAAAACCACAATATCTTTTACAAATAGTGATGCTATGGGTCATAATTATCCAACACTTTTGCCATTAAAGCTCATCCAGCCGCAGCATCAATTGTGGTTCTCATATGATATGATCCATGGAGCGTCAAAAAAAAGCCTTGAAGTATGAATCCAAGCATCTAAAGAAGGAGCCTAATAATCTATTCACGTTATTTGGCAATAAATGAGGTTCAATATATACAAGCGAAGGCCTCCCAGAGGGGGTTAATGTTAGTGTTTATTTTAGAGTGTGTTGACTGTTATGGACTCTAGGTTTTAATGTTGGGGTTTATTCTAGAGTGTGCCAAATGTTAGGGGCCCAAGATTTTATTTTTAATAAGGATTATTATCTAGGGTTATTTCTAGTTTTTTAACATATTACAATTAGGGTTTCCATTGTACTATTTAAACAAGTTTTTCATTAATAAAATGCATGAATGTTTTACCCTAAAAATTAATATTGCCATTAGGTACTTTGGTGCTGAGACCGTGGATGGCTAACCATGGAAGAGTGGATTCTCTTCAAAACTTATCAAAAGAGGTTGTTGTCCTTTGTGGCGTTTCAAGCAATTATGGGTTCGTGAGGCTTTGTTCTTCACAGGTTTCTAATCTCCAAACCTCGTTATGCTTTCCTGGGTGCTCATTACAATCTTTTGTGGATTTCACGAGCTTTGTTCCTGCGGGGTTCACATGAGTTGCGTGGATAACAATCTCTTGTGAGTTTGCTTGGCTTTGCTCCATGCAGGTTTTCATCAGTTGGCGCTCATAACAATCTTTTGTGGGTTTCACAGGCTTTGTTCCTGCGGGGTTCACAAGAGTTGCATGGGTAACAATCTTTTGTGGGTTTGATTGGCTTTACTCCATGCAGGTTTTCATAAGTTGGTATCAGAGCTTTGGTTGCAGAGCAGGTTATATCTTATAGTTTGTGTCTTTTTATTTTTTTTATTTTTTTCTGATTTTTTTTCTTTTCTTTGAGTCTTGTTTATGTTTTTTTTTTCTTTTCTTTGAGACACGTTTCAGTTAATTTTTTTTCCTTCGTTCTTGGTTTGCTGTCATTTTGCATGTGTCAGATTCGAAAATCTCAAAAAAAAAAAGAAAAAAGAAACCAAAAAACACGTGGACTGTGTAAAAAAAAAAACAAGCGCCTAAAAAAAGAGAATTGAATCCATTCTCTTAATTCCATCGTGCGTCAGTGGCGTTTCAATATTTGTTATATATCATTCAGTTTTGTTTTTTTTTCATTGCGTCAATGCTTTATTCAATTTTTTCATTTCTTCCATTTTTTGTTTCTTTTATTTTGTTTCTTTTCTTTTTCTTTCTTTCGTCAGTTCAGTTGCCTCATTTTCATCACTTGCTTGCATATATTTGAGTCGTTCACATGGACAATAATACTACTCCTCTATTGCCAAGTTTCATGCAATAAAAAGGATAAGGAATAGAAAGACAACTCAGCTTTGGTCCGAGTAAAATTATTTGGGCATTAAAGTTTGACCTTAAAGATTCGAGGATGAATCTTCTTAAAGAATGAGAGAATGATATGATCCATGGAGCGTAAAAAAAAAAGCCTCGAAGTATGAATCCAAGCATCTAAAGAAGGAGCCCAATAATCCATTCATGTTAATTGGCAATGAAGGAGGTTCAATATATACAAGCGAAGGCCTCCCAAAAGGGGGTTAATGTTAGTGTTTATTTTAGAGTGTGTTGACTGTTATGAACTCTAAGTTTTAATGTTGGGGTTTATTCTAGAGTGGGCCAAATATTAGGGGCCCAAGATTTGATTTGTAATAAGGATTATTACCTAGGGTTATTCCTAGGTTTTTAACATATTACAATTCTGGTTTCCATTGTACTATTTAAACAAGTTTTTCATTAATAAAATGCATGAATGTTTTACCCTAAAAATTAATATTGCCATTAGGCATTTTAGTGGTGAGGCCGTGGATGGCTAACCATGGAAGAGTGGATTCTCTTCAAAACTTATCAAATGAGGTTGATGTCCCTTGTGGCGTTTCAAGTAATTTGGGGTTCGTGAGGCTTTGTTCTTCATGGGTTTCTAATCTCCAAACCTCATTATGCTTTCTTGGGCGCTCATAACAATCTTTTGTGGGTTTCACGGGCTTTGTTCTCGCGGGGTTCACATGAGTTGCGTGGATAACAATCTCTTATGGGTTTGCTTGGCTTTGGTCCATGCAGGTTTTCATCAGTTGGCACTCATAACAATCTTTTGTGGGTTTCACAAGCTTTGTTCTTACGGGGTTTACCGAAGTTGCGTGGGTAACAATCTTTTGTGGGTTTGCTTGGCTTTTCTCCATGCATGTTTTCATCATCATTAGTCCAGAAAGTCCATTATAGATGGTTTGGACTTGTAGCCATTTTTCGATCTGATGGTGGGGAAATTTCCAGAGCAAATCTTTGTACCTTTCCCAAGCTTCGTAGAGGGATTCTGAGTCTTGTTGTACGAAGGATGTGATGTCATTCCTCAGTTTTTCAGTTCTGGCTGGCGGAAAGTATTTTGCAAGGAATTTTATGGCTAGAGTGTTCCAAGTTGTGATGGAACCTGCTGGTAGTGAATGTAGCCAAGCTTTAGCTTTGTCTTTCAAGGAATATGGGAAAACACACAGTTTCATTGCTTCTTTAGCTGCTCTGTTGTAATTGAAAGTGCCGCAAACTTGCAGGAAGTTGTTAATGTAAGCATTAGGATCTTCAGTTGCATTCTCCCCAAACTACACTGACTGCTGTATCATGAGGATGCATGTTTTGATGTCACACGCATTTGCTGGTAAGTGAGGAAGTACAAAATATGAAATATAGCCATCAACCATCGGAATAGTTCGGTCTCGAATGGGAATTGGTGGTGCAACTTCCAAAGGTTTAGGTTCCATGTTGATCAGTGCTTCTTGGCCTTCTCGCCTTTCCCTTCTCAATTGTCTGATTATTTTTTCAATTTCTGGGTCAAGCGGTCAGATTTCAAAGCTTCTGGTTCGTCTCATATAGTGTCTGAGAACCTGGAACAATAGAAAACAGAAATAATAAGAAAAAAGAAATTAGACACAAGTAAAGGTATCTAACCTCAAAATTAATAGTGAAAGAGAAATAAGTCCCCGGCAACGACGCCAAGAACTTGACCGATGTAATCACACGCGTATAACGCAAGCGCATGTATCGTTCAAGTAGTATAAGAAGTATCAATCCCATGAGGAATTAATACCTCAGCTATTAATTTATGAAGCCAAATTTTTACAAGTATCTAATAGATTGGTTGTTGATTGGATGATGACTTTAAGCTAAAGACGAATAAATAAAACAGTGCGAAAGTAAATTAAGGGAAATTCAATTTTAAGAAACTATTTAGGGTTGTGAATCCTTCCAATATCTTTTTAAAGATAAAGTGGTTATCTCATGTTTGTGTAATATATTGGTTTACTAACCTAGAACACGAAATTATGCAAAAGTCTCTGTTGATGGTCAGCTGCAAATACCCAGTGTAATCCAATTAATCATATGTCTATGTCAACCAAGTTACCTGAATTCATTAAGATTAAGTTCCAATTGTGGCTACCCCCGCCCGACAGATATATGTCTATCCTGTAAGGAAATCTATTAAAGGGTTATATATCCTCAAGGAAGATCGTGGGCTATTAAGTCTAAGGCTGAAACCTAAAATTCTTTTGTCAAGTTTATTTTAAGTTTACCACATCAATCTTATTAATGACCAGTTAAAAAGAAGCATTAAACTTAAGACTTAATAAATAAACCTTTATATTATACAAACTATAAAATAACCCATTTTAATCCGGTGATATTGGAATTCATCTCAACCCCAGATAACGGGTTTAGTTACGACACATATCTAGAGGATCCACTTTTATTACTTCTATTTTAGATATCTCTCTTATTATAATATATAAACTTTGCGAGATATTACCAACCGATCATATAAGCGATATCCTGATTAAGTCAAATTTATAATTAATTCCAACCAACCATACAGTCGGTATCCATGTTTAGTCAGATTAAAACCAATTTTAAGATTAAGTCCAACCGTCCATAAAGGCGGTATCCTATTAAGTCAGGTTTTAAATAGTTTATATATTATAATTAAGGGAGATTAATCTAAATATTAGTAATAAAAGCTTGACCTTTAACCCCAAGAGAGTGGAGTTACCTCCTCATGCTGAATAAAGAAAATAAAGACTGAAAAGTAAAGAAAAGAAAGTAAAATTAAAGTAAATAAAATTAAATACTGAAAGCTGAAAATAAATAAACAAGATACAATCTTCTTAGTATTCTTAAGGAATTTCTTAGAAGAAAATATGATTTTACAAATAAAATTCGGCCTCTATTTATAGAAAAAATTTTGCTTCATGCGTCGCGACGCGCCGTAGATTGTTGACACATGGCTTCAGCTTCGCGAGATGGTGACTCATGGCGTCGGCTGAATCATTAACTGAATTATTGGCTTGACGTCGCGACGTGTAAGGGTATACGTATCGCGACGCTGACATCATCAATGACGTATTCTATCGGCACCATGGGATGATGACACGTTTATGGCGCACGTTAGAAGATTCGGCGCACATTAGCAGATGGCGCATTTTAGCAAAACGGCGCATTTTTGCAAAACGACGCATTTTAGCAAAACATCGCATTTTAGCAGTAAATATACATTTTTACATTTTTTGTATGTTTTCCACTATTTTTGCCCCGAATTGCCTCCAGAGAGTCTTGTTATTTTATTTATCTACAAAATACCACAAAACACATCAAAATATTCACAGAACTCATGAAACTATACAAAATATTAAGTTAAAGGAGTGGGAAATAGTGATCTATTTACCACTCATCAGCTATGAAGTTGAAAATGATTATCTTAGTGATTGTTCAAGTAAGGGAAAAAAATTCCACAAAAACTCTTGCGTCATTTTCTATTAATACCAAGGCTTCAAAGATCTTACATGTCTTCAAAGCTAGCATCCTATATGCGTTTACATAAATAGAAATGCTATGATGATGGGGGTTTTGAGGGATCCAGCCTATTCTAAGGCAATGAAATCTTTTTATGAGATGCATCATGACTTCTCTTTGGATTCCCGAAATGTAAGGCTTGGTCTATCTTCAGATGGGTTTAACCCATTTGGAAATTTAAGCACTTCTTATAGCATATGGCCTGTGATATTATTTCCATATAATTTACCACTTTGGATGTGTATGTGACATTGATGTTTATTTATATCCTTTAATCGATGAATTACAATTGTTGTGGGATGTTGTGGTTGAAACATATGACATTTATACATCTTGTAATTTCAAATTATGAGCTGTATTATTATGAACCATTAATGATTTTCTCGCTTATTCGAATTTATCTGGGTGGAGTACTAAAGAGGCTCTTTCTTGTCCATCTTGCAATGTTGATACATGCTCTCAATGGTTAACACAAGGTCGTAAATTTTGTTACATGGGTTAACATAGATTTCCAGAACCTGATCATAAGTAGAGGTTTGACAAAAAATCTTTTGATGGGTTAATTGATGACGTTCTCCACCTAACCATCTTTCAGGTGATGATATTTTTCACCAACTGAATGGTTGTGTTAATGTAAAATTTGGCAAGGGTAATGGTAAAAGAAAACGTAGTGACCCTTCTTTGATATATAATTGGAAGAAGAAAAGCATATTTTTCGATTGCCCTATTGGAGCAAGCTTTTAATACGTAACAACTTAGATGTCATGCATATTGAGAAAAATATTTGGGATAATATTTTGGGAATAATAATGGGAGTCGTCGGAAAAAATAAAGATAATGTGAATTCTCGTCTGAACTTAGAGGAGTTAGGAATCCGTAAGAATTTGCATCTTGTTGAAAATTATGGCAGATTACAAATGCCCATACTATGAATTTCCGAGAAAGTCCCATGACAGGGGCCTAAGTGTAATTTTTGGGGGTCAGATTTTAATTTTCGGAAACTTTCATATAAATACCTTGAAGTTTCACTTAATTGCAAAAATGGCATAACTTCTCAAATCTTCCAAGTCGACCACCCCAAAAAAATATCGTCCATTGCGCTACTAGTCATGTTGGCGACCTGCTGACCACCGCCGGCCGGTACGACCAGCTAGGGGGTGCGCCGGCCTCCGCTCCACCTTGTGGTGGTTGGCGGCGGCCCCCACAATGTCGGCAACGGTGGCAGAAAGAAGAAATAGACATGCACATGGGTTTGTCGATCCAGGCTCCCCGCTTTATTTCATGACTTGAGCCACCCGCCAAATCGAAGCTCTCAGAGATTACTAAAAGTAGGCGGTGGTGGATTTCAATTCCGTGCACGGTTGTGTTGGTTTCTAATATAGTCCCAAGATCATATTTGAACAATGAAAAGAATGAATACTCAAATGAAGTGAGGCAGAAACACACTTACATTGAACAGATTTGAGATGTGTTAAGAAGAAAATGAACTCCAAGATCCTTTGTTGATTTTCGGCCAAGGTGAATATCCAAGCTCCAAGCTTTGTCTTTGTGATTCCAAGCTCCAAGGTTGGTTTTCCTATCACCTTGTGATGATTCTTGAATGTGCTAACAAGATTGAAAGAAAAACAATTCTTCTTTCCTCCAATGGAGCTCACGGTTTTTGTCTAAGGGAGAGAGAGAGTTTTGATATTTGTTTTCTAAAAACAAGTAATGAAAAATGCTTTACCAAATTTTGGTATATCTTTCAAAAAGTCAAACCAAAAATTTGGAGCCAAAATTTGCATTAAAGCCTCACAACCACTTCTTTCATGAATAGTGACTACATGTCAATCACCAAAAAGTGAATTGACATCTATCACTTGAATGACGTGCGATGTGACGAGCGATGTGACTTGTGGCCGCACTTGATTCTAAATCGGAGTGGCCTCGCAAACACATCCCGGGCTCGGGTTCGTTAATTCCGAATTAACGAATTTTCCATTTCGACGTAATTAAATCAAATTTAATTAAATAATTATACCAAGCAAAATTACTATTCACGTCGCTAGCGAATTAACTCTAAATTAATTCGTTAGCCCGAATTAAAATCTAATTTTAATTACGCGTCGAAATCTAATTTCGTTTAATATATCGAATATATTATTTTATCGATTAATTCCAAATTAATCGTTTCTCTCTCTTCAAATAGTATTTTTTCCCAGATACAATATATCCGCTATTAATCCAAGATTAATTAAGTTCGAATCATACGTCATTGGTGAATCTTCGGGAAGCGACCCAAGAGATCCCTGGATATGTTGGCAGTAAATCCGGTCGTCGAACTATCCGAACAAGTATGTACCTCGTACTACGTTTTTACAGATTTACAAGACATTGTTGGCTTCTAGCAAAGCACTGTGCCTACCCAATTCTCCGGAAATATTTTTCTACGGAATATATAATCTATATCAGGCGTAGTATACGTAGTATTGCGTATAGCGATCCAGTATCGGATGGTCACATGCAAGGCCTGCGGCTGGAAAAGTGTTTGCCCCGTACGAAGCATATATCGGATTACAAGCAACTAGTCTCTTTAATCGGATAATCATGACCAAGTCATATTATCCCGATGGTTGCAACACAATAGAGAACCAGTTCTGTATCATTGCGTGATCATCATCTCCATATGACTGAAGTGATACTTTCGTCTTGACATCACACCCAATACACTATGATTCTCAATAAACCCAGAAGAGGCGTACACAGAACCTGTTAAAATCCTGGACGACCAAAACCAAAACGTATTGATTGTCGCAAGTACTAGCGATGTAAGTCTCAGGTTAAGACCAAATACATCTACCCTGATGCGTATTCCCATAGACACATAGTCATACTACCAATGGGATTCCGCGGGGTCTATCCAGAGCGAAGCTGTTTCCGTACCATCGGTAAACACACCCTCCTATCACACTTGCATAAGTATCCAATACTTAAATATATGAGAACTATGCTGTTACGCTTCTATAACACGCACAAGTGCAATACTAGTCTATTCCGTATTATCGATGTCCAGTCTCGATAATACTACGACTAGGATATTTAATGATTAAACCTTTATGGATTAATACTTTCTCATATCTTATAATCTGGAACTAATCATAGGGACTTTTATCATTTCTTTATATTAAGTAATCAAATAAAAAAAAATGATAAAATGCAATTTCCATTGCTACATAATTAATTTGTACAAAAACCACAATGTCTTTTACAAATAGTGACGATATGGGTCATAATTGTCTAACAATCTCCCACTTGGCCTATAGCCAGTCACTCAAGCATCTAATACCTGAACTATGTACATGTCGCTCAAAATTTACTGAGGAATAGCTTTCGTCAGCGGATCTGCAATGTTGTCCTCTGATGCGACCTTCTCGATCTTCACATCGCCACGATGTATGATCTCACAAATCAGATGGAAACGGCGAAGAACATGCTTGGATCGTTGATGAGACCGTGGTTCCTTAGCCTGCGCTATAGCCCCGTTATTGTCACAATACAATGGAACGGGCTCAGCTGCTAACGGAACTACTCCTAATCCAATTAGGAATTTACGGATCTAAACTGCCTCTTTTGCTGTTTCAGGTGCAGCAATATACTCCTCTTCTGTTGTTGAATCGGCAACAATCTCTTGCTTGGAAGATTTCCAGCTTACTACTCCGTTATTCAAACAAAATATGTACCCTGATTGCAACTTGCAGTCGTCTTTATCGGTTTGTAAACTTGCATCGGTATACCCAGTTACCTCAAGTTCTCCATCTCCATAGATTAAGAAAGCATCCTTAATTCGTCTAAGATACTTTAGGATATTCTTAACTGTCATCCAGTGACCATCACCTGGATCGGCCTGATAGCGACTACACATGCTCAAAGCATAGGAGACATCAGGTCGCGTACATATCATGGCATACATGATCAATCCGACTGCCAAGGCGAACGGTATCCGACTCATGTTGTCTCTTTCATCTTGAGTTTTAGGACACATGTCCTTAGATAGAGTGACGCCATGTGACACTGGCAACAGTCCTCTCTTGGACTGATCCATGTTGAATCTCTTCAACACTTTGTCAATGTACGTGCTCTGGGAGAGTCCAAGCAGCTTTCTAGATCTATCCCGGTAGATCTTTATTCCAAGAATAAAGGCTGCTTCTCCCAGATCCTTCATGGAGATTTTTAATGAAAGCCAAGCTTTCACCGATGTTAACATGGGAATGTCATTGTCAATAAGCAATACATCATCAACATAAAGGACAATGAATGTCAGTGCACTCCCATTAACATTCTTATATACACAAGGATCATCCTCGTTTTGAACGAAATCATATTCTTTTATGATCTCATCAAAATATTGGTTCCAAGACCGCGATGATTGCTTCAATCCATAAATGGATCGATTTAACTTACAAACCTTGTTTGCAAGTCTAGGTACGACAAAACCGTCAGGTTGTTACATATAAACATCCTCCAAAAGGTTTCCGTTAAGGAAAGCGATTTTGACGTCCATCTGTCATATCTCATAATTAAAATATGCAGCAATAGCAAGCATTATCCGAATGGATTTAATCATGGCAACGAGTGAAAAATTTTCGTCGTAATGGACACCATGTCATTGACGAGGGCAGTTCCAAAACATAAGTGCCCACGGCCAAAACGGCAACTCGAGTCTCATTTCCAACACGGAGGTCAATCTCTCCTGAGGCCAGTCTCCTTCTAATCCGTAGATCCTGCACATCAGTACATATGTGAGTACCACAACTAGAATCAAAAATCCAATTTTTAAAATTAGAAGTAGACATGTTTATTTCTATAACAAACATACCTGAAGCTGGTGCCTTGCCAGCTTTAATTTCCTTCATGTGTTCCTTGTACTTGCGGCAGTCACGCTTCCACTGACCCCGCTTCCCGCACTGCAAGCATACATCTTAGGATTTTTCCTTGGGTTTCCCAGAACCCTTTGACGATTTGGCCTTGCCTTTCTTCTTATGCTTCTTCTTTTTAACACCTCCAGTCGCCTTGGGCCAAGCCCTCGGAGTCTGAGATGTTGAAGCATAGTGCGCCTCGCGCTTCTTGCCCTTAAGGAGCTCATTTTCTGCCTCACGCAGAGTGGACATCAACTCTCCAAGAGTTTGGTCTTGGTTCAACATGTTGTAGTTCATGATGAACCCACTCCAAGTGTCGGAGAGATACTGTAGGATCAAATCTACTGAAGTCTCAGCCTCGAAGACTATGCCCATCTGTCCGAGCTGTTCAATATCAGCAATCATCTGTGATACATGGTGCTCAACAGACGTACCCTCTGACATGCGAGCCCGGAAGAGCTTCTTCTGCAACTCGTATCTTTACGATCTAAGATTAGATGGGTGGAGATCGTGCAATTTCGCCATCATCTCATAGGGATCAAACCTCTTGTTTTGACAACGGAATTGCGGATTCATAGCGGCAAGTATTACCGATTGAGCAGTTGCATTATCATCGCTATGAGTCTTCCAAAGCTCTAGCTCAAGCAACTGATCAGGTCGGGGCTTAGGCCCAATAGGTCGCTCTATAATGTAGAGTAACTTCTCGGATCCCAGAACGATTCTGAGATTCATGTCCCAGTCTTGAAAGTTGGTGCCATTAAAGACGTTGTCGCCCATGACAATATCCCTAATGCTCAATTTTCCAGTCATCTTAACCGCAATAGTCCAACTATTCGATTAACGATGTTTGGGTACAGTCTAAATGTTACAAGAAAAATAATGATATATTAGTCCAACTAATAAAATAATTTGACAAAATAATTTGAAAGCGCGTAAAGCTAAGTATTTGAACGAAATTACAAATTCAATACTAGCCTCCCACTATTTTTCGGCGAGCCTCTAACCCTCTGTTGAGTACTTGGGAAACCTAGTTTCCTAGTGGGCTAGGATCCCATGAAATAACACACAACCTTGACTTTGGCCAACAAGTTGTATGATATTTAACTAGGTAGATCTCTAAGATCAATTGGATCTCATCTAATTCCTAGATCTGGTAGGTGGACCTCCAAGTCCAAAACATATATACAATATATATGCCAATATATCCAATATATTTTCCTAACCTTTTTCCTCTGAATCAACTAAGCATTGGCTTTGGCACAACAAGCTTAATGATTCCAATTAAGCGGAACCCATTGACTATGAAAGCTTCGTAATCGATGTCGATGGACAAGAAGTGATCTTGACTTTGGCCAACAAATCACAACTTGGACAAGACACCGATATGGAATAAAGCCTTCATGATTCAAACACATCTGCGATGGACAAAGGCCTTGACTTTGGCCAACAAGCCAGTGTCAATCTTGGATCTTGAGTAAGAATCACTCAATGGAAGGAAAACGCTTAATATGTTTTGAGGGTTTTTTCGCGTAAATTGGCAACCAATTTATTATCTTTGTTAGGTCTCATCATACACCCTTAAGCATGCATTCTAAAAGCATAATAAGGCGCGAAAATAAATTAATAACGATATGCAGATGGATATTTCACAGATTATTCCTAGAACAAATCACTCAATTTCCTCTCCCCGGCTAGCACTATTCTTACTTCTACCCAATTACATAATAAAATTAAAGAAACCTCATTAACCTTGAGGGGAATTAGGTGAGAAGAGAAATACAAAGAATCAAGAGAGATAAGGCTTGACACGCAGGTCTAATTTAATAAATTCTAAATTTACAACAATTTCCAAAATTGCTCTTCCCTTATAATATCCATCTGATATACGTTATTCATTCAACACATCCATGTATTCATTCATAGCATGTTATTCAATCAATCTAATCCAATTAATTAATCTTTGAATTAAGTGATCATCCAATGTTCAAACAACGATTTGATTTTTGCGCGAGTCCAACTCGTTTGTAAATAAGTACTCGAAGTACGAATTCTTGAATTATATCGAACTACTCTTTAAATCTAATTTAATTCGTATTCAATACTAATTCATTTATTTAATTCCAAATTAAATATCTACACTTTTTAATGCGCTTTAACGACTTATATTCCAAATCTAATCTTAATGGGTCTCAAAGCCCAATTAACATCCAATATTGTTTAATTAAAGTCCAATTGGCTTTCAATTGATTTCATAAGGCATGGACTTTGGTCAATATGGGTAAAACCCAAATACCAAAGCCCAATTAAGAAATCACCCTTATTTGCTAAGAAACCAATTTAGGCCCAATTGAACATTTAAAGCCCATTTGTTATATTTGGACTTAATGGAATGGTTTAGGCCCAATTTGGATCCAATCCATTTGGCCCAAACCAACTTGGCCCAACCAAGCCCACTATGCCCAAATACAACAATTATAAGCCCAATTCAAAATCAAGCCCAATTTATTAAATTCCAATTTTCCAAAATTCATAATTTAATAAATCAAAGTGTTTAGCCATGATTAATCTTTTAAATTAACATTTCCAAAATACTAATCTAATCCATTAATCATGCTTTTCATCATCAACACATGTCCAACATAATTGATTCAAAAAATCATCTCATTACATGCTCAAAGCTCACGGCATTCATAGGGTTTTTAATTCGATTTCATTTTCAATCCGATTGAATTACAAATCAACATTATCCCTAGTTTTTAAACTCTCCAATGATTAAAAGAACAAAAAATACCATGACTTATGGTACAACATGCATTCGGCCAAACCATCTAATTTGGGGGAAAATTATCCAATTCATTTTTCATGAAATTGATCATGTATAACACTATGTTATCATCATTCAAGCATACTTAATCAAACAATTTCATCAAATCATGCTCAAATCATTTTTACCCAAATTTAAAGCATAGGAACCCTAACATTTTTCATGCTCAAACTAGGCTCAATGATACCATTATTGGTTTCTAATATAGTCCCAAGATCATATTTGAACAATGAAAAGAATGAATACTCAAATGAAGTGAGGCGGAAACACACTTACATTGAACGGATTTGAGATGTGTTGAGAAGAAAATGAACTCCAAGATCCTTTGTTGATTTTCGGCCAAGGTGAATATCCAAGCTCTAAGCTTTGTCTTTGTGATTCCAAGCTCCAAGGTTGGTTTCCCCATCACCTTGTGATGATTCTTGAATGTGCTAGCAAGATTGAAAGAAAAACAATTCTTCTTTCCTCCAATGGAGCTCACAGTTTTTGTCTAAGGGAGAGAGAGAGTTTTGGTATTTGTTTTCTAAAAACAAGTAATGAAAAATGCTTTACCAAATTTTGGTATATCTTTCAAAAAGTCAAACAAAAAATTTGGAGCCAAAATTTGCATTAAAGCCTCACAACCACTTCTTTCATGAATATTGACTGCATGTCAATCACCAAAAAGTGAATAGACATCTATCACTTGAATGACGTGCGATGTGACGAGCGATGTGACTTGTGGCCGCACTTGATTCTAAATCGGAGTGGCCTCGCAAACACATCTCGGGGTCGGGTTCGTTAATTCCGAATTAATGAATTTTCCGTTTCGACGTAATTAAATCAAATTAATTAAATAATTATGCCAAGCAAAATTACTATTCACGTCGCTAGCGAATTAACTCTAAATCAATTCGTTAGCCCGAATTAAAATCTAATTTTAATTCCGCGTCGAAATCTAATTTTGTTTAATATATCGAATATATTATTTTATCGATTAATTCTAAATTAATCGTTTCTCTCTCTTCAAATAGTATTTTATCCTAGATAAAATATCTTCGCTATTAATCCAAGATTAATTAAGTTCGAATCATACGTCATCGGTGAATCTTCGAGAAGCGACCCAAGAGATCCCTGGATATGTTGGCAGTAAATCCGGTCGTCGAACTATCCGAACACGTACGTACCTCGTACTATATTTTTACCGATTTACAAGACATGGTTGGCTTCTAGTAAAGCACCGTGCCTACCCAATTCTCTAGAAATATTCTTAATGGAATATATAATCTATATCAGGCGTAGTATATGTAGTATTGCGTATAGCGATCCAGTATCGGATGGTCACATGCAAGGTCTGGGGCTGGAAAAGTGTCTGCCCCGTACGAAGCATATATCAGATTACAAGCAACTAGTCTCTTTAATCGGATAATCATGACCAAGTCATATTATCCCGATGGTTGCAACACAATAGAGAACCAGTTCTGTATCTCTGCTTGATCATCATCTCCATATGACTGAAGTGATACTTCCATCTTGACATCACATCCAATACACTACGATTCTCAATAAACCCAGAAGAGGCGTACACAGAACCTGTTAAAGTCCTGGACTACCAAAACCAAAGCGTATTGATTGTCGCAAGTACTAGCGATGTAAGTCTCAGGTTAAGACCAAATACACCTACCCTGATGCGGATTCCCATAGACACATAGTCATACTACCAATGGGATTCCGCGGGGTCTATCCAGAGCAAAGCTGTTTCCGTACCATCGGTAAACACAACCTCTGATCACACTTGCATAAGTATCTAATACTTAAATATATGAGAACTATGTCGTTACGCTTCCATAACACGCACAAGTGCAATACTAGTATATTCCGCATTATCGATGTCCAGTCTCGATAATACTATGACTATGGATATTTAATGATTAAACCTTTATGGATTGATACTGTCTCATATCTTATAATCCAGAACTAATCATAGAGACTTTTATCATTTATTTATATTAAGTAATCAAATTACAAAATGATAAAATATAATTTCTATTGCTACATAATTAATTTGTACAAAAACCACAATGTCTTTTACAAATAGTGACGCTATGGGTCATAATTGTCTAACAGGTTGTAAACGAAATGAGGAAGAAAGATTTGGTGAATAGTAACCCATGGTGAACAGTAGCTCCAATCATAATTAAGTCGATTCTAGCGCGTTTGTGGGATTTTTTAAAGTCCGTATATGGCCTCGAAATCTCGGTAAGACCTCCCGGTAAAAATTCACTAATTTCAAGTTTTCCGTTAAATGTTCGGGATGTATCCAGTCTCTTCGTAGAATAGCATATTGCAATGTTGATTTGCAGGGGCCCTTGCTTGTCCATCTTGCAATGTTGATACATGCTCTCAATTTTCTAGGTTTTTGATGGTGCTGCAGAAACCCAGAAAATTGGGTTTCTACTGCTGCAGAAACCCAGTTACAGCAGCAGAAACTCAATTTTATGGGTTTTTGCTGCTGCATACAAGGTTTATGCTGCTGCTGAAACCCAATTTCTGACTTCAGAAACTGAATTTGTCCTGTTTTTTGGATTTATGCTTCTGTATTTCTGAGAATTGAATTTTTATTTTCCTCACATGTTATTAATATAAAATTTCCAATGCAGCTTATCAGTGAAGTGAATTCTGCCAATCGGAAAAAAAAAAGATGCTTGCTTGCGTGGGTAACAAGTCTATTGCAAGAATTGCGCACGAAATGGTAAAATTTTATTGTCAGTAGATGTGTTATTTTATTTCTTTCTATTAATATTTTTTATTATATTTTACATTGTCTTATCGAACCCATAAAGAAGCACGACAAGTACCTTTGAAAACACTGCATAACCAACATAATATCTTAGACACTTTGCCAAAGAAAGAAAGAAAAAGGATGGTAGTTGGGTGGAAAAAGAGGCTGAAGAAGCTTATCAAAAGTTGTTGGAATTGCATAAAACACAATTGCAATGCAATGAAGTTGACACACCTACAACCCAAGAGGCTTTCCCAATTGTTCTTGGGCATTTATCAGGATACCAAAGCGGTATGGGAGAAGGCCTTCTCCCTTTCAAAAGTGTAAACCATGGAGGGCAACAAAATCATCATAATGTGAGGAATGAAGAGATAACTTCTCGAATTCAATCTGAAGTTGAGGAGAAAGTGGTTACCTTTTGTCTAAAAAAGAGGCTAAACTTCGAGTTACACTTAGTGCAGAGATAGATGCCAAGTTACGTGAGGAGCTACGTATTGAAATGAAGAAAGAGTTGCAACGGTTGGTGAAAGAAGAGTTAGCCTCTTCGCGGAAGAGTCATCATCCACCAGTAAGTAATAAGATATTTATACAAAGCTATTTCTACATTCTTGTGTTTTGAAATATTTGCTCAATAAATTTATAGTCTGGTTCATCTTCTTTAAAGCCTGTTGATGAGAAGAAATCAGTCTGAAATGATGTTGGTCAAACTCAATGTGATATTGTAAGTTATGTTTTGATTAACAAAATGGTGAAAATTTCTTTAAAACATATATGATTGTCATATTTAATTGTCATATTTTATGGTTATATTTGTAGGAGTTGTACACTTGCTTGATATGTAATATTGCGGTGAATGGCGCACAAGAATATATGTCTCATATGCGTGGAGAGCAACGTAAGTCATATGTACTTATTTTTTAATTAAATATATTTGTGATGCCTATAACATTATTATTGCGGAATTTACATTTATATTATACATATCAAAAGGCTTTGAATGGATCAGTTGTGGGATCAACTCCAATGACAACTTTACAGAGAAAGTGAGTTGATACCAAATTTTAAGATTGCAAAGTAAAGTATTTTGGTTGTAAATTTTTTTAAACTTAACCTCGGATGGTGAAGATAGGAAGAAAAGACTGAAATCACATCGAATCAGTTTCAGATGATATGTTTCGACAACAGTTCTTTGACTTTTGTTCCATATATAATTCATAAATATATGGTAATTTGAAACACTGTTTCAAAATATTAACTCAAGTTGACTTTAATTTTATTTCTTGAATTTTTCTCAATTCTTCAGTTTTAATTTTTTTAACATATAATTAGTTTTTGTTTATCTATTGATATGAGATTAATATACACTGATATAATTATACCATATGTTCAAAGTCTTTTTTTGTAGTTTGAATATAGAATGTGAATTTAGATATGAGACGACAACCAATAACTTTTGATTTTTGAATTGTAACTAGTTGATCATTTGTCGATTTTAATGTTGGAACATAATATATTTTTTTTATTTGTAAATAAAAATATTCTATTTACATATATTAATGTATTAAAATTTATGTTTTGTATCATTTTACAATACAAAATATCATATGGTGTAAATAGCTTTTGAAATATAATTTCGTCACTAATAGTATAATTTCAGTGGCGAAATTCGTCACTAAAGGTACACCTTTTATTATTTACCTACCTTCAGTGGCGAAATTCATTTCGTCACTAAAAGTAATTAAATTTCGCCACTAAAAATCAATAACTATTAGTGGCGACATTAATTTCGCCACTAATGATATAACTATTAGTGGCAAAATCGATTTCTCCACTAATAATATAACTATTAATGGCGAAATGGAAAAGTCAATTTTCTAGTAGTGATTACAAGGTACGCTAACCTCAATTAAAGCAAGTTCCTAGAAATACGATTAAAAATGATATTGAAAGAGTTTATAGAGAAAAAAAAATGATATTATTTCAAAATTTTCTGATTTCAAAGGTGTTATTTGCATTACCACTGACAGTTGGACTGGTATTAATAATATTGGTTTTATTTGTGCTACTACACATTATATTAATAAGAAATGGGACTTAGGAAACTAGGTCGATTGCATTTCGTGAATTAGAATACCCTTACAATGGATCACAATTTTTTAATACTATTTTAGGTGTTTTACGAGAATATGATCTTATTAATAAAAAATTTAACATCGCACTTGATAATGCATCTGCATATATTGCTACCATAAATTTATTTTTACATAATATCACACCTGCACATGGTTCATAATTTTTCCATTTTAGATGTGTCTGTCATATTATTAATTTGATTTGTTCAAGATGATTTGGAATTTATAAAATCTAGTCTCTCTAGAATTAGAGATGCACTATGCTTGTTGAGAACACCTTCTAGATAACAAGAATTTTGTAATGGAACACTATCTCTTAATGGATTGAAAAAGAAAAAATTTAAAACAGATGTGAAAACTCGTTGGAACTCCACATATTTGATGTTGGCTTCTTGTGTAAATTACAGTGATGCTCTTACTGCTTTTGCCAATTATAAGGTAATAATTACTCTACCAAAAATTGTTGTAAATTCTCTAAATATTAAATTCGGATGAAGGAGGATCATGACCTTTAGGTGGTGCCCTATGGAAATGGTACAAACATATAGGGACATGTCCTCCAATTTAGAAGAACATACTTCTAGGCTCCAAATAGTGCGTGGAAGGGGTATAACCCTTAGAAGGGTTGCACCCCAAACCAAAGAGTGCCCTTAAGGCACCCTTCCATGCCTTTATATAGTAGCCTTCATGTTTATTCTATGCATCCGAATTTGATAAGTCTTGAGTCACATCATATTGTTTTTGGAGTCAAGAGAGAGATTCCACAATTGTCATAGTTCAAGATCTTGTTAAGGAGTGCCCCTTAAACAAGATGAATCCAAGTTATCATGGGAGGACGTTAGCCGCAAAATCCATAGAGCACCGAGACGGGGCTAATAAGTTCTTAAGGATAGAGGCAACTCGACTTGGACTATAACTTTCCATAAGTTTTCTTCATTTTCCAGTTTTTTTTTTTGTTTATTTTCCAAGTTTTAGGGTTTATGCATAATATTGACATGTTTTTGTTCTGGTTTTATTGATTGTTGATGCATGTTTGATTTCGTTTAACAACACTTAATTCCCCAACAAAAATGAACAACAAAATGGTTTAAGCTTGAAGATATATTAGGCACAGGACAATTTTACTAATGTAAATTAATGTTTTGAAATTTTGGAAAGAAAAGGTCCCTATGTCTCCTTTGCTATCCATAATGGTCCGTTGTTTACTTACCCTCCAGTCTCTACTGTAGCTTCGGAGTCTACTTTTAGTGCAGGTGGCAGAGTTTTAGATGATCGTCGATCAAATTTATCATCAAAAATATTAAATCGCTTGATGTGTCTTAAAGATTGGGAGCATGAAGAGCGTCGTACACAGCAACTTTGACAAGATGAATTAGCCAATGAGATGGCATCTTTGAATTTAGAAACGGCTACGACGGATGATTATGGTACAAATGTTGATGATGATAGTGGTGGTGGTGATGTTGAGGTTGATGATGAATATATAATTTTATGGATAATTTTAGTGTTTAAAAAGATTGTAAAATGCAAATGATAGATAGTTCAGCAGGTGTTAATATAATTGGAATGTGCTATAAATTATAATGATATAAATTACACCATATTTTATATGATTTGTAACATGTAGCTTTTCATTTCATAGAATTAATTATATTATATTTCTCTTTCAAATTGTATTATTTTTAATTGATAAATATTTCTATTAATTATCTATTATATTGTTAATAATAGTTTAGTTAGTTTTAATTTTTAACATTTAAGATTTAAAATAAATTGAAAAATGTGTTAATGAATTTTTAAAAAAATATAATTCTGAAATTTGAAATATAAAATTTAAATTATAAATAATTATTGGTGGGCCACTAACGGACCCATTTTCGTGCCGCACCAAGCACGGCACGGTTCGCGGGACAAAAATCTTGACCCATTCGTGCCTCACAATAACGAGCCGTACCGTTCCGAACCCGTACGGACTCGTGCCGGACCCATGGAGCGAGTTTAAATCCACTTCTTACACTAATAGGTTGACATGCATATTCTTTTCGATTTAAGAGTCCGATTACTATTCTGATTGGGTTTCTTAGCGGAGGAGCAGGGCATTAATCGAACAAGGGGTGAGCATAAATTTAATTCGTATTTTTCTTATGCACAATTATGGAGAGACCTTAGGAAGCTAATTGAGAGAAAGCAATATTCTACGGGTTTTGGCTATTATGGTTCATTATAATAGGTTAGTCTTATTTGTTAGTTCCATTTTTATTGGCATATGTCCGTGACAAAATAAGTTCAATTGAGTTGTAATTAGTCGTGAAGATCTTTGTGCAATTGGACTGATTTTTGGCTGCTGTGCATCAGACATACGTTCGTGGTGCGTTCGTTGCAGTGTTCGAACGATTGGCGTTAGTGTTGCGTTCGTTATTAGGTTCGAACGTGTGGCGTTAGTGTCACGTTCTCCATTGGGTTCCAACAGGATCATTCCAGAGAGCAAACGTTCGAGGCACGTTCTTATTGGGTTCGAATAGGATCATTCCAGAGAGCATCTGTTCGTTGTGCGTTCGAGTGGCGTTCGAACGAGTCTTCATAGAAAGGACGTGTTCGTAGAGCATTCTAGTATGCGTTCGAACGCGACTGCGATCTGAACGCGTCTTTGAGCCTTTTCACTTTGCAAAACCCTAGCTTTTTACCCTACCTATAAATATAACCCTTAGCTGCCTTGCCCATTAGTTGAAGCATATTTCCCTTGAGCCAAAATCTCTCAAAGCTTTCAACTCTCTTTGATTCCACCATTGAAGACTTCTTCATCTTCTTGTCTTCTTTGTTAATGGTGTGAATCCCTCTTTGTTAAACCTTCAACACAACTTACCCAAAATTCCTAACTCTTTAGAGTTCTTTAGGAGGAAGTTTGGTAGTCATAGTTCCGGCTTTAAAGGTGATACAATATACTCAGAGCCTTTAGAGGTTCTGAAGAAAACCGTGGGTCGCGGGCTTGAGGAGCTGCCTTGAGTTCTTGCAGTATAGAGATTCTTGAGTCGGTGGATTTGCCACCATAGGTCTTGACCATCGCTGTAAGTTTTTCTCTATATAGTGGATTCGGGTGGTAGCCTATACCCGGAGTGATTTTTTACTCTCAAGAGTTTTCCACTTCGTCACCAAAATTATTGTGTTGATTTTGTGTGATTGATTTAATTTGTTGTCTTAATTTATTATTATTGTTTTTATATTTGCAGCATAATTAATTGTTGGATATTGTGGTTGCCTGTTAATTTATCCATAGTAGCAGTAATCGAGACTTGTCTTGTTTATTGCGTTAAATTCCGCATAGGGTCAGAACCTAGGATAATCACGAATTTTCACTATTGAGTATGAGTATTTGTTGTTAATCTCCTTGGGTCCTTGAGTGTTTTGCCACAAAGGATTGACAATTGTAACTTTTTGCTTGCACTTTACCTGACTTCTAAAGTTGGGAATCTGTACTTCTGGTTGGGTTACAACAGTTTGGATGCGAGCGTCTTTTTATGTCTTTTGATGAACATTAAAAAGTGTATATTTATTAAAATGAAAATTAATCATTCTAGAGTTTTAGTTTTATTA